>CAWVNZ010002089.1:0-125150 GCA_963930735.1 Dioctria linearis
TCCCTGGCGCAATTAAAATTTGCGACAGTTGAAAATTATTTTTGAATAATTTACTATAGAAAAGGCAATCCATGGGATATTTAAAATTTGCGACAGTTGAAAATTATTTTTTGAATAATTACTATAGAAAAGGCAATCCTGGCGTAATTAAAATTTGCGACAGTAGAAAATTATTTTTTGAATAATTTACTATAGAAAAGGCAATCCCTGGCGTATTTAATATTTGCGACAGTATAAAATTATTTTTTTGAATAATTTACTATAGAAAAGGCAATCCCTGGCGTAATTAAAATTTGCGACAGTAGAAAATTATTTTTTGAATAATTTACTATAGAAAAGGGAATCCCTGGCGTATTTAAAATTTGCGGCAGTATAAAATTATTTTTTGAAAAGTTTACTATAGAAAAGGCAATCCCTGGCGCAATTAAAATTTGCGACAGTAGAAAATTATTTTTTGAATAATTTACTATAGAAAAGGCAATCCCTGGCGTAATTAAAACTTGCGAGAGTTGAAAATTATTTTTTAATAATTTACTATAGAAAAGGCAATCCCTGGCGCAATTAAAATTTGCGACAGTTGAAAATTATTTTTGAATAATTTACTATAGAAAGGCAATCCATGGGATATTTAAAATTTGCGACAGTTGAAAATTATTTTTTGAATAATTTACTATAGAAAAGGCAATCCCTGGCGTAATTAAAATTTGCGACATTAGAAAATTATTTTTTGAAAAGTTTACTATAGAAAAGGAAATCCCTGGCGCAATTAAAATTTGCGACAGTAGAAAATTATTTTTTGAATAATTTACTACAGAAAAGGCAATCCCTGGCGTAATTAAAACTTGCGATAGTAAAAAATTATTTTTTGAATAATTTACTATAGAAAAGGCAATCCCTGGCGTAATTAAAATTTGCGACAGTAGAAAATTATTTTTTGAATAATTTACTATAGAAAAGGCAATCCCTGGCGTAATTAAAATTTTCGACAGTAAAAAATTATTTTTTGAATAATTTACTATAGAAAAGGCAATCCCTGGCGCAATTAAAATTTGCAACAGTAGAAAATTATTTTTTGAATAATTTACTATAGAAAAGGCAATCCCTGGCGTATTTAAAATTTGCGACAGTATAAAATTATTTTTTGAATAATTTACTATAGAAAAGTCAATCCCTGGTGCAATTAAAACTTGCGATAGTAAAAAATTATTTTTTGAATAATTTACTATAGAAAAGGCAATCCCTGGCGTAAATTAAAATTTGCGACAGTAGAAAATTATTTTTGAATAATTTACTATTGAAAAGGCAATCCCTGGCGTATTTAAAATTTCGACAGTATAAAAATTATTTTTTGAATAATTTACTATAGGAAAGGCAATCCCTGGCGTAATTACAATTTGCGACAGTAGAAAATTGTTTTTTGAATAATTTACTATAGAAAAGGCAATCCCTGGCGTAATTAAAATTTGCGACAGTAGAAAATAATTTTTTGAAAAGTTTACTATAGAAAAGGCAATCCCTGGCGCATTTGAAATTTTCGACAGTAGAAAATTATTTTTTGAATAATTTACTATAGAAAAGGCAATCCCTGGCGTATTTAAATTTGCGACAGTATAAAAATTATTTTTTGAAAAGTTTACTATAGAAAAGGCAATCCCTGGCGCAATTAAAATTTGCGACAGTAGAAAATTATTTTTTGAATAATTTACTATAGAAAAGGCAATCCCAGGCGTAATTAAAACTTGCAATAGTAAAAAATTATTTTTTGAATAATTTACTATAGAAAAGGCAATCCCTGGCGTAATTAAAATTTGCGACAGTAGAAAATTATTTTTTGAATAATTTACTATAGAAAAGGCAATCCCTGGCGTATTTAAAATTTGCGACAGTATAAAAATTATTTTTTGAATAATTTACTATAGAAAAGGCAATCCCTGGCGCAATTAAATTTGCGACAGTAGAAAATTATTTTTTGAATAATTTACTATAGAAAAGGCAATCCCTGGCGTAAGTAAAATTTGCGAAAGTAGAAAATTATTTTTTGAATAATTTACTATAGAAAAGGCAATCCCTGGCGTATTTAAAATTTGCGACAGTATAAAATTATTTTTTGAATAATTTACTATAGAAAAGGCAATCCCTGGCGCAATTAAAATTTGCGACAGTAAAAAATTATTTTTTGAATAATTTACTATAGAAAAGGCAATCCCTGGCGTAATTAAAATTTGCGACAGTAAAAAATTAATATTTTGAATAATTTACTATAGAAAAGGCAATCCCTGGCGTAATTAAAATTTGCGACAGTAGAAAATTATTTTTTGAATAATTTACTATAGAAAAGGCAATCCCTGGCGTAGTTAAAATTTGCGACAGTAAAAAATTATTTTTTGAATAATTTACTATAGAAAAGGCAATCCCTGGCGCAATTAAAATTTGCAACAGTAGAAAATTATTTTTTGAATAATTTACTATAGAAAAGGCAATCCCTGGCGTAATTAAAATTTGCGACAGTAAAAAATTATTTTTTGAATAATTTACTATAGAAAAGTCAATCCCTGGGCGTAATTAAAATTTGCGACAGTAAAAAATTATTTTTTGAATAATTTACTATAGAAAAGGCAATCCCTGGCGTAATTAAAATTTGCGAAAGTAGAAAATTATTTTTTGAATAATTTACTATAGGAATAGGCAATCCCTGGCGTAATTAAAATTTGCGACAGTAGAAAATTATTTTTTGAAAAATTTACTATAGAGAAGGCAATCCCTGGCGTAATTAAAATTTGCGACAGTAAAAAATTATTTTTTGAATAATTTACTATAGAAAAGGCAATCCCTGGCGTAATTAAAATTTGCGACAGTAAAAAATTATTTTTTGAATAATTTACTATAGAAAAGGCAATCCCTGGCGTATTTAAAATTTGCGACAGTTGAAAATTATTTTTTGAATAATTTACTATAGAAAAGTCAATCCCTTGCTTAATTAAAATTTGCGAGAGTAAAAAATTATTTTTTGAATAATTTACTATAGAAAAGGCAATCCCTGGCGTAATTAAAATTTGCGACAGTAGAAAATTATTTTTTGAATAATTTACTATAGAAAAGGCAATCCCTGGCGTATTTAAAATTTGCGACAGTATAAAATTATTTTTTGAAAAATTTACTATAGAAAAGGCAATCCCTGGCGTAATTAAAATTTGCGACAGTAAAAAATTATTTTTTGAATAATTTACTATAGAAAAGGCAATCCCTGGCGTAATTAAAATTTGCGACAGTAAAAAATTATTTTTTGAATAATTTACTATAGAAAAGGCAATCCCTGGCGTAATTAAAATTTGCGACAGTAAAAAATTATTTTTTGCAAAATTTACTGTAGTAAAGGCAATCCCTGGCGTATTTAAAATTTGCGATAGTAAAAAATTATTTTTTGAATAATTTACTATAGAAAAGGCAATCCCTGGCGCAATTAAAATTTGCGACAGTAAAAAATTATTTTTTGAATAATTTACTATAGAAAAAGCAATCGCTGGCGCAATTAAAATTGCGACAGTAAAAAATTATTTTTTGCAAAATTTACTGCAGAAAAGGCAATCCCTGGCGCAATTAAAACTTGCGATAGTAAAAAATTATTTTTTGAATAATTTACTATAGAAAAGGCAATCGCTGGCGGATTTGAAATTTGCGACAGTAGAAAATTATTTTTTGAATAATTTACTATAGAAAAGGCAATCCCTGGCGCAATTAAAATTTGCGACAGTAAAAAATTATTTTTTGAATAATTTACTAGAGAAAAGGCAATCCCTGGCGTAATTAAAATTTGCGAGAGTAAAAAATTATTTTTTTGAATAATTTACTATAGAAAAGGCAATCCCTGGCGTAATTACAATTTGCGACAGTAGAAAATTAATTTGTGAAAAATTTACCTGGCGAAATTGAAATTTGCGAGAGTAAAAATTTTTTTTTTGAATAATTTACTATAGAAAAGGCAATCCCTGGCGTAATTAAAATTTGCGACAGTAGAAAATTATTTTTTGAATAATTTACTATAGAAAAGGCAATCCCTGGCGCAATTAAAATTTGCAACAGTAGAAAATTATTTTTTGAATAATTTACTATAGAAAAGGCAATCCCTGGCGCACTTAAAATTTGCGACAGTAGAAAATTATTTTTTGAATAATTTACTATAGAAAAGGCAATTCCTGGCACAATTAAAATTTGCGACAGTTGAACATTATTTTTTGAATAATTTACTATAGAAAAGGCAATCCCTGGCGTAATTAAAATTTGCGACAGTAGAAAATTATTTTTTGAATAATTTACTATAGAAAAGGCAATCCCTGGCGTATTTAAAATTTGCGACAGTATAAAATTATTTTTTGAATAATTTACTATAGAAAAGGCAATCCCTGGCGCAATTAAAATTTGCGACAGTAGAAAATTATTTTTTGAATAATTTACTATAGAAAAGGCAATCCCTGGCGTAAGTAAAATTTGCGAAAGTAGAAAATTATTTTTTGAATAATTTACTATAGAAAAGGCAATCCCTGGCGTATTTAAAATTTGCGACAGTATAAAATTATTTTTTGAATAATTTACTATAGAAAAGGCAATCCCTGGCGCAATTAAAATTTGCGACAGTAAAAAATTATTTTTTGAATAATTTACTATAGAAAAGGCAATCCCTGGCGTAATTAAAATTTGCGACAGTAAAAAATTAATATTTTGAATAATTTACTATAGAAAAGGCAATCCCTGGCGTAATTAAAATTTGCGACAGTAGAAAATTATTTTTTGAATAATTTACTATAGAAAAGGCAATCCCTGGCGTAGTTAAAATTTGCGACAGTAAAAAATTATTTTTTGAATAATTTACTATAGAAAAGGCAATCCCTGGCGCAATTAAAATTTGCAACAGTAGAAAATTATTTTTTGAATAATTTACTATAGAAAAGGCAATCCCTGGCGTAATTAAAAATTTGCGACAGTAAAAAATTATTTTTTGAATAATTTACTATAGAAAAGGCAATCCCTGGCGTAATTAAAATTTGCGACAGTAAAAAATTATTTTTTGAATAATTTACTATAGAAAAGGCAATCCCTGGCGTAATTAAAATTTGCGAAAGTAGAAAATTATTTTTTGAATAATTTACTATAGAAAAGGCAATCCCTGGCGTAATTAAAATTTGCGACAGTAGAAAATTATTTTTTGAAAAATTTTACTATAGAGAAGGCAATCCCTGGCGTAATTAAAATTTGCGACAGTAAAAAATTATTTTTTGAATAATTTACTATAGAAAAGGCAATCCCTGGCGTAATTAAAATTTGCGACAGTAAAAAATTATTTTTTGAATAATTTACTATAGAAAAGGCAATCCCTGGCGTATTTAAAATTTGCGACAGTTGAAAATTATTTTTGAATAATTTACTATAGAAAAGTCAATCCCTTGCTTAATTAAAATTTGCGAGAGTAAAAAATTATTTTTTGAATAATTTACTATAGAAAAGGCAATCCCAGGCGTAATTAAAATTTGCGACAGTAGAAAATTATTTTTTGAATAATTTACTATAGAAAAGGCAATCCCTGGCGTATTTAAAATTTGCGACAGTATAAAATTATTTTTGAAAAATTTACTATAGAAAAGGCAATCCCTGGCGTAATTAAAATTTGCGACAGTAAAAAATTATTTTTTGAATAATTTACTATAGAAAAGGCAATCCCTGGCGTAATTAAAATTTGCGACAGTAAAAAATTATTTTTTGAATAATTTACTAGTAGAAAAGGCAATCCCTGGCGTAATTAAAATTTGCGACAGTAAAAAATTATTTTTTGCAAAATTTACTGTAGTAAAGGCAATCCCTGGCGTATTTAAAATTTGCGATAGTAAAAAATTATTTTTTGAATAATTTACTATAGAAAAGGCAATCCCTGGCGCAATTAAAATTTGCGACAGTAAAAAATTATTTTTTGAATAATTTACTATAGAAAAAGCAATCCCTGGCGCAATTAAAATTTGCGACAGTAAAAATTATTTTTTGCAAAATTTACTGTAGAAAAGGCAATCCCTGGCGCAATTAAAACTTGCGATAGTAAAAAAATTATTTTTGAATAATTTACTATAGAAAAGGCAATCGCTGGCGGATTTGAAATTTGCGACAGTAGAAAATTATTTTTTGAATAATTTACTATAGAAAAGGCAATCCCTGGCGCAATTAAAATTTGCGACAGTAAAAAATTATTTTTTGAATAATTTACTAGAGAAAAGGCAATCCCTGGCGTAATTAAAATTTGCAAGAGTAAAAAATTATTTTTTTGAATAATTTACTATAGAAAAGGCAATCCCTGGCGTAATTACAATTTGCGACAGTAGAAAATTAATTTGTGAAAAATTTACCTGGCGAAATTGAAATTTGCGAGAGTAAAAATTTTTTTTTTGAATAATTTACTATAGAAAAGGCAATCCCTGGCGTAATTAAAATTTGCGACAGTAGAAAATTATTTTTTGAATAATTTACTATAGAAAAGGCAATCCCTGGCGCAATTAAAATTTGCAACAGTAGAAAATTATTTTTTGAATAATTTACTATAGAAAAGGCAATCCCTGGCGCACTTAAAATTTGCGACAGTAGAAAATTATTTTTTGAATAATTTACTATAGAAAAGGCAATTCCTGGCACAATTAAATTTGCGACAGTTGAACATTATTTTGTGAATAATTTACTATAGAAAAGGCAATCCCTGGCGTAATTAAAATTTGCGACAGTAGAAAATTAATTCGTGAAAAACTTACCTGGCGTAATTAAAATTTGCGACAGTAGAAAATTATTTTTTGAATAATTTACTATAGAAAAGGCAATCCCTGGCGTATTTAAAATTTGCGACAGTATAAAATTATTTTTTGAATAATTTACTATAGAAAAGGCAATCCCTGGCGCAATTAAAACTTGCGATAGTAAAAAATTATTTTTTGAATAATTTACTATAGAAAAGGCAATCCCTGGCGTATTTAAAATTTGCGACAGTATAAAAATTATTTTTTGAATAATTTACTATAGAAAAGGCAATCCCTGGCGTAATTAAAATTTGCGACAGTAGAAAATTATTTTTTGAATAATTTACTATAGAAAAGGCAATCCTGGCGTATTTAAAATTTGGAACAGTATAAAATTATTTTTTGAATAATTTACTATAGAAAAGGCAATCCATGGGATATTTAAAATTTGCGACAGTTGAAAATTATTTTTTGAATAATTTACTATAGAAAAGGCAATCCCTGGCGTAATTAAAATTTGCGACAGTAGAAAATTATTTTTTGAAAAGTTTACTATAGAAAAGGCAATCCCTGGCGCAATTAAAATTTGCGACAGTAGAAAATTATTTTTTGAATAATTTGCTATAGAAAAGGCAATCCCTGGCGTAATTAAAACTTGCGATAGTAAAAAATTATTTTTTGAATAATTTACTATAGAAAAGGCAATCCCTGGCGTAATTAAAATTTGCGACAGTAGAAAATTATTTTTTGAATAATTTTACTATAGAAAAGGCAATCCCTGGCGTATTTAAAATTTGCGACAGTATAAAATATTTTTTGAATAATTTACTATAGAAAGGGCAATCCCTGGCGTAATTAAAATTTGCGACAGTTGAAAATTATTTTTTGAATAATTTACTATAGAAAAGGCAATCCCTGGGATATTTAAAATTTGCGACAGTTGAAAATTATTTTTTGAATAATTTACTATAGAAAAGGCAATCCATGGGATATTTAAAAGTTGCGATAGTATAAAATTATTTTTTGAATAATTTACTATAGAAAAGGCACACCCTGGCGTAATTAAAATTTGCGACAGTAGAAAATTATTTTTTGAAAAGTTTACTATAGAAAAGGCAATCCCTGGCGCAATTAAAATTTGCGACAGTAGAAAATTATTTTTTGAATAATTTACTATAGAAAAGGCAATCCCTGGCTTAATTAAAATTTGCGACAGTAGAAAATTATTTTTTGAAAAGTTTACTATAGAAAAGGCAATCCCTGGCGCAATTAAAATTTGCGACAGTAGAAAATTATTTTTTGAATAATTTACTATAGAAAAAGGGCAATCCCTGGCGTAATTAAAACTTGCGATAGTAAAAAATTATTTTTTGAATAATTTACTATAGAAAAGGCAATCCCTGGCGTAATTAAAATTTGCGACAGTAGAAAATTATTTTTTGAATAATTTACTATAGAAAAGGCAATCCCTGTGCGTATTTAAAATTTGCGACAGTATAAAATATTTTTTGAATAATTTACTATAGAAAGGGCAATCCCTGGCGTAATTAAAATTTGCGACAGTTGAAAATTATTTTTTTGAATAATTTACTATAGAAAAGGCAATCCCTGGGATATTTAAAATTTGCGACAGTTGAAAATTATTTTTTGAATAATTTACTATAGAAAAGGCAATCCATGGGATATTTAAAAGTTGCGATAGTATAAAATTATTTTTTGAATAATTTACTATAGAAAAGGCACACCCTGGCTTTAATTAAAATTTGCGACAGTAGAAAATTATTTTTGAAAAGTTTACTATAGAAAAGGCAATCCCTGGCGCAATTAAAATTTGCGACAGTAGAAAATTATTTTTGAATAATTTACTATAGAAAAGGCAATCCCTGGCTTAATTAAAATTTGCGACAGTAGAAAATTATTTTTTGAAAAGTTTACTATAGAAAAGGCAATCCCTGGCGCAATTAAAATTTGCGACAGTAGAAAATTATTTTTTGAATAATTTACTATAGAAAAGGCAATCCCTGGCGTAATTAAAACTTGCGATAGTAAAAAATTATTTTTTGAATAATTTACTATAGAAAAGGCAATCCCTGGCGTAATTAAAATTTGCGACAGTAGAAAATTATTTTTTGAATAATTTACTATAGAAAAGGCAATCCCTGGCGTATTTAATATTTGCGACAGTATAAAATTATTTTTTGAATAATTTACTATAGAAAAGGCCAATCCCTGGCGTAATTAAAATTTGCGACAGTAGAAAATTATTTTTTGAAATGTTTACTATAGAAAAGGCAATCCCTGGCGCAATTAAAATTTGCGACAGTAGAAAATTATTTTTTGAATAATTTACTATAGAAAAGGCAATCCCTGGCGTAATTAAAACTTGCGATAGTAAAAAATTATATTTGGAATAATTTACTATAGAAAAGGCAATCCTGGCGTAATTAAAATTTGCGACAGCAGAAAATTATTTTTTGAATAATTTACTATAGAAAAGGCAATCCCTGGCGTATTTAAAATTTGCGACAGTATAAAATTATTTTTTGAATAATTTACTATAGAAAAGGCAATCCTGGCGTAATTAAAATTTGCGACAGTTGAAAATTATTTTTGAATAATTTACTATAGAAAAGGCAATCCCTGGGATATTTAAAATTTGCGACAGTTGAAAATTATTTTTTGAATAATTTACTATAGAAAAGGCAATCCCTGGCGTATTTAAAATTTGCGACAGTATAAAATAATTTTTTGAATAATTTACTATAGAAAAGGCAATCCCTGGCGCAATTAAAATTTGCAACAGTAGAAAATTATTTTTTGAATAATTTACTATAGAAAAGGCAATCCCTGGCGCCACTTAAAATTTGCGACAGTAGAAAATTATTTTTTGTATAATTTACTATAGAAAAGGCAATCCCTGGCGCAATTAAAATTTGGCGACAGTTGAAAATTATTTTTTGAATAATTTACTATAGAAAAGGCAATCCCTGGCGTAATTAAAATTTGCGACAGTAGAAAATTAATTTGTGAAAAATTTACCTGCCGTAATTAAAATTTGCGACAGTAGAAAATTATTTTTTGAATAATTTACTATAGAAAAGGCAATCCCTGGCGTATTTGAAATTTGCGGCAGTATAAAATTATTTTTTGAAAAGTTTACTATAGAAAAAGGCAATCCCTGGCGCAATTAAAATTTGCGACAGTAGAAAATTATTTTTTGAATAATTTACTATAGAAAAGGCTATCCCTGGCGTAATTAAAACTTGCGACAGTTGAAAATTATTTTTTTAATAATTTACTATAGAAAAGGCAATCCCTGGCGCAATTAAAATTTGCGACATTTGAAAATTATTTTTTGAATAATTTACTATAGAAAAGGCAATCCATGGGATATTTAAAATTTGCGACAGTTGAAAATTATTTTTTGAATAATTTACTATAGAAAAGGCAATCCCTGGCGTAATTAAAATTTGCGACAGTAGAAAATTATTTTTTGAATAATTTACTATAGAAAAGGCAATCCCTGGCGTATTAAATATTTGCGACAGTATAAAATTATTTTTTGAATAATTTACTATAGAAAAGGCAATCCCTGGCGTAATTAAAATTTGCGACAGTAGAAAATTATTTTTTGAATAATTTACTATAGAAAAGGCAATCCCTGGCGTATTTAAAATTTGCGGCAGTATAAAATTATTTTTGAAAAGTTTACTATAGAAAAGGCAATCCCTGGCGCAATTAAAATTTGCGACAGTAGAAAATTATTTTTTGAATAATTTACTATAGAAAAGGCAATCCCTGGCGTAATTAAAACTTGCGACAGTTGAAAATTATTTTTTTAATAATTTACTATAGAAAAGGCAATCCCTGGCGCAATTAAAATTTGCGACAGTTGAAAATTATTTTTTGAATAATTTACTATAGAAAAGGCAATCTATGGGATATTTAAAATTTGCGACAGTTGAAAATTATTTTTTGAATAATTTACTATAGAAAAGGCAATCCCTGGCGTAATTAAAATTTGCGACAGTAGAAAATTATTTTTTGAAAAGTTTACTATATAAAAGGCAATCCCTGGCGCAATTAAAATTTGCGACAGTAGAAAATTATTTTTTGAATAATTTACTATAGAAAAGGCAATCCCTGGCGTAATTAAAACTTGCGATAGTAAAAAATTATTTTTTGAATAATTTACTATAGAAAAGGCAATCCCTGGCGTAATTAAAATTTGCGACAGTAGAAAATTATTTTTTGAATAATTTACTATAGAAAAGGCAATCCCTGGCGTATTTAATATTTGCGACAGTATAAAATTATTTTTTGAATAATTTACTATAGAAAAGGCAATCCCTGGCGTAATTAAAATTTGCGACAGTAGAAAATTATTTTTTGAAATGTTTACTATAGAAAAGGCAATCCCTGGCGCAATTAAAATTTGCGACAGTAGAAAATTATTTTTTGAATAATTTACTATAGAAAAGGCAATCCCTGGCGTAATTAAAACTTGCGATAGTAAAAAATTATTTTTTGAATAATTTACTATAGAAAAGGCAATCCCTGGCGTAATTAAAATTTGCGACAGTAGAAAATTATTTTTTGAATAATTTACTATAGAAAAGGCAATCCCTGGCGTATTTAAAATTTGCGACAGTATAAAATTATTTTTTGAATAATTTACTATAGAAAAGGCAATCCCTGGCGTAATTAAAATTTGCGACAGTTGAAAATTATTTTTTGAATAATTTACTATAGAAAAGGCAATCCCTGGCGTAATTAAAATTTGCGACAGTAGAAAATTAATTTGTGAAAAATTTACCTGGCGTAATTAAAATTTGCGACAGTAGAAAATTATTTTTTGAATAATTTACTATAGAAAAGGTAATCCCTGGCGTATTTAAAATTTGCGGCAGTATAAAATTATTTTTTGAAAAGTTTACTATAGAAAAGGCAATCCCTGGCGCAATTAAAATTTGCGACAGTAGAAAATTATTTTTTGAATAATTTACTATAGAAAAGGCAATCCTTGGCGTAATTAAAACTTGCGACAGTTGAAAATTATTTTTTTAATAATTTACTATAGAAAAGGCAATCCCTGGCGCAATTAAAATTTGCGACAGTTGAAAATTATTTTTTGAATAATTTACTATAGAAAAGGCAATCCATGGGATATTTAAAATTTGCGACAGTTGAAAATTATTTTTTGAATAATTTACTATAGAAAAGGCAATCCCTGGCGTAATTAAAATTTGCGACAGTAGAAAATTATTTTTTGAAAAGTTTACTATAGAAAAGGCAATCCCTGGCGCAATTAAAATTTGCGACAGTAGAAAATTATTTTTTGAATAATTTACTATAGAAAAGGCAATCCCTGGGGTAATTAAAACTTGCGATATTAAAAAATTATTTTTTGAATAATTTACTATAGAAAAGGCAATCCCTGGCGTAATTAAAATTTGCGACAGTAGAAAATTATTTTTTGAATAATTTACTATAGAAAAGGCAATCCCTGGCGTATTTAAAATTTGCGACAGTATTAAAATTATTTTTTGAATAATTGACTATAGAAAAGGCAATCCCTGACGTAATTAAAATTTGCGACAGTTGAAAATTATTTTTTGAATAATTTACTATAGAAAAGGCAATCCCTTGGATATTTAAAATTTGCGACAGTTGAAAATTATTTTTTGAATAATTTACTATAGAAAAGGCAATCCCTGGCGTATTTAAAATTTGCGACAGTATAAAATTATTTTTGAATAATTTACTATAGAAAGGGCAATCCCTGGCGCAATTAAAATTTGCAACAGTAGAAAAATAATTATTTGAATAATTTACTATAGAAAAGGCAATCCCTGGCGCACTTAAAATTTGCGACAGTAGAAAATTATTTTTCGAATAATTTACTATACAAAAGGCAATCCCTGGCGCAATTAAAATTTGCGACAGTAGAAAATTATTTTTTGAATAATTTACTATAGAAAAGGCAATCCCTGGCTTAATTAAAATTTGCGACAGTAGAAAATTATTTTTGAAAGTTTACTATAGAAAAGGCAATCCCTGGCGCAATTAAAATTTGCGACAGTAGAAAATTATTTTTTGAATAATTTACTATAGAAAAGGCAATCCCTGGCGTAATTAAAACTTGCGATAGTAAAAAATTATTTTTGAATAATTTACTATAGAAAAGGCAATCCCTGGCGTAATTAAAATTTGCGACAGTAGAAAATTATTTTTTGAATAATTTACTATAGAAAGGCAATCCCTGGCGTATTTAATATTTGCGACAGTATAAAATTATTTTTTGAATAATTTACTATAGAAAAGGCAATCCCTGGCGTAATTAAAATTTGCGACAGTAGAAAATTATTTTTTGAAATGTTTACTATAGAAAAGGCAATCCCTGGCGCAATTAAAATTTGCGACAGTAGAAAATTATTTTTTGAATAATTTACTATAGAAAAGGCAATCCCCTGGGCGTAATTAAAACTTGCGATAGTAAAAAATTAATTTTTTGAATAATTTACTATAGAAAAGGCAATCCCTGGCGTAATAAAATTTGCGACAGTAGAAAATTATTTTTTGAATAATTTACTATAGAAAAGGCAATCCTGGCGTATTTAAAATTTGCGACAGTATAAAATTATTT
This sequence comes from Dioctria linearis, assembly GCA_963930735.1. NCBI lineage: Eukaryota > Metazoa > Arthropoda > Insecta > Diptera > Asilidae > Dioctria > Dioctria linearis. Next base: position 13,411 of record CAWVNZ010002089.1, read on the forward strand.
TTTTGAATAATTTACTATAGAAAAGGCAATCCCTGGCGTAATTAAAATTTGCGACAGTTGAAAATTATTTTTTGAATAATTTACTATAGAAAAGGCAATCCCTGGGATATTTAAAATTTGCGACAGTTGAAAATTATTTTTTGAATAATTTACTATAGAAAAGGCAATCCCTGGCGTATTTAAAATTCGCGACAGTATAAAATATTTTTTTGAATAATTTACTATAGAAAAGGCAATCCCTGGCGCAATTAAAATTTGCAACAGTAGAAAATTATTTTTTGAATAATTTACTATAGAAAAGGCAATCCCTGGCGCACTTACAAATTTGCGACAGTAGAAAATTATTTTTTGTATAATTTACTATAGAAAAGGCAATCCCTGGCGCAATTAAAATTTGCGACAGTTGAAAATTATTTTTTGAATAATTTACTATAGAAAAGGCAATCCCTGGCGTAATTAAAATTTGCGACAGTAGAAAATTAATTTGTGAAAAATTTACCTGCCGTAATTAAAATTTGCGACAGTAGAAAATTATTTTTTGAATAATTTACTATAGAAAAGGCAATCCCTGGCGTATTTAAAATTTGCGGCAGTATAAAATTATTTTTTGAAAAGTTTACTATAGAAAAGGCAATCCCTGGCGCAATTAAAATTTGCGACAGTAGAGAATTATTTTTTGAATAATTTACTATAGAAAAGGCAATCCCTGGCGTAATTAAAACTTGCGAGAGTTGAAAATTATTTTTTTAATAATTTACTATAGAAAAGGCAATCCCTGGCGCAATTAAATTTGCGACAGTTGAAAATTATTTTTTGAATAATTTACTATAGAAAAGGCAATCCATGGGATATTTAAAATTTGCGACAGTTGAAAATTATTTTTTGAATAATTTACTATAGAAAAGGCAATCCCTGGCGTAATTAAAATTTGCGACAGTAGAAAATTATTTTTTGAATAATTTACTATAGAAAAGGCAATCCCTGGCGTATTTAATATTTTGCGACAGTATAAAATTATTTTTTGAATAATTTACTATAGAAAAGGCAATCCCTGGCGTAATTAAAATTTGCGACAGTAGAAAATTATTTTTTGAATAATTTACTATAGAAAAGGCAATCCCTGGCGTATTTAAAATTTGCGGCAGTATAAAATTATTTTTTTGAAAAGTTTACTATAGAAAAGGCAATCCCTGGCGCAATTAAAATTTGCGACAGTAGAAAATTATTTTTTGAATAATTTACTATAGAAAAGGCAATCCCTGGCGTAATTAAAACTTGCGACAGTTGAAAATTATTTTTTTAATAATTTACTATAGAAAAGGCAATCCTGGCGCAATTAAAATTTGCGACAGTTGAAAATTATTTTTTGAATAATTTACGATAGAAAAGGCAATCCATGGGATATTTAAAATTTGCGACAGTTGAAAATTATTTTTTGAATAATTTACTATAGAAAAGGCAATCCCTGGCGTAATTAAAATTTGCGACAGTAGAAAATTATTTTTTGAAAAGTTTACTATAGAAAAGGCAATCCCTGGCGCAATTAAAATTTGCGACAGTAGAAAATTATTTTTTGAATAATTTACTATAGAAAAGGCAATCCCTGGCGTAATTAAAACTTGCGATAGTAAAAAATTATTTTTTGAATAATTTACTATAGAAAAGGCAATCCCTGGCGTAATTAAAATTTGCGACAGTTAGAAAATTATTTTTTGAATAATTTACTATAGAAAAGGCAATCCCTGGCGTATTTAATATTTGCGACAGTATAAAATTATTTTTTGAATAATTTACTATAGAAAAGGGCAATCCCTGGCGTAATTAAAATTTGCGACAGTAGAAAATTATTTTTGAAATGTTTACTATAGAAAAGGCAATCCCTGGCGCAATAAAATCTGCGACAGTAGAAAATTATTTTTTGAATAATTTACTATAGAAAAGGCAATCCCCTGGCGTAATTAAAACTTGCGATAGTAAAAAATTATTTTTTGAATAATTTACTATAGAAAAGGCAATCCCTGGCGTAATTAAAATTTGCGACAGTAGAAAATTATTTTTGAATAATTTACTATAGAAAAGGCAATCCCTGGCGTATTTTAAAATTTGCGACAGTATTAAAATTATTTTTTGAATAATTTACTATAGAAAAGGCAATCCCTGGCGTAATTAAAATTTGCGACAGTTGAAAATTATTTTTTGAATAATTTACTATAGAAAAAGGTAATCCCTGGCGTATTTAAAATTTGCGGCAGTATAAAATTATTTTTTGAAAAGTTTACTATAGAAAAGGCAATCCCTGGCGCAATTAAAATTTGCGACAGTAGAAAATTATTTTTTGAATAATTTACTATAGAAAAGGCAATCCTTGGCGTAATTAAAACTTGCGACAGTTGAAAATTATTTTTTTAATAATTTACTATAGAAAAGGCAATCCCTGGCGCAATTAAATTTGCGACAGTTGAAAATTATTTTTTGAATAATTTACTATAGAAAAGGCAATCCATGGGATATTTAAAATTTGCGACAGTTGAAAATTATTTTTTGAATAATTTACTATAGAAAAGGCAATCCCTGGCGTAATTAAAATTTGCGACAGTAGAAAATTATTTTTGAAAAGTTTACTATAGAAAAGGCAATCCCTGGCGCAATTAAAATTTGCGACAGTAGAAAATTATTTTTTGAATAATTTACTATAGAAAAGGCAATCCCTGGGGTAATTAAAACTTGCGATATTAAAAAATTATTTTTTGAATAATTTACTATAGAAAAGGCAATCCCTGCGTAATTAAAATTTGCGACAGTAGAAAATTATTTTTTGAATAATTTACTATAGAAAAGGCAATCCCTGGCGTATTTAAAATTTGCGACAGTATAAAATTATTTTTTGAATTATTGACTATAGAAAAGGCAATCCTGACGTAATTAAAATTTGCGACAGTTGAAAATTATTTTTTGAATAATTTACTATAGAAAAGGCAATCCCTTGGATATTTAAAATTTGCGACAGTTGAAAATTATTTTTTGAATAATTTACTATAGAAAAGGCAATCTCTGGCGTATTTAAAATTTGCGACAGTATAAAATTATTTTTTGAATAATTTACTATAGGAAAAGGCAATCCCTGGCGCAATTAAAATTTGCAACAGTAGAAAATTATTATTTGAATAATTTACTATAGAAAAGGCAATCCCTGGCGCACTTAAAATTTGCGACAGTAGAAAATTATTTTTCGAATAATTTACTATAGAAAAGGCAATCCCTGGCGCAATTAAAATTTGCGACAGTTGAAAATTATTTTTGAATAATTTAGTATAGAAAAGGCAATCCCTGGCGTAATTAAAATTTGCGACAGTAGAAAATTAATTTGTGAAAAATTTACCTGGCGTAATTAAAATTTGCGACAGTAGAAAATTATTTTTTGAATAATTTACTATAGAAAAGGCAATCCCTGGCGTATTTAAAATTTGCGGCAGTATAAAATAATTTTTTGAATGATTTACTATAGAAAAGGCAATCCCTGGCGCAATTAAAATTTGCGACAGTAAAAAATTATTTTTTGAATAATTTACTATAGAAAAGACAATCCCTGGCGCAATTAAAATTTGCAACAGTAGAAAATTATTTTTTGAATAATTTACTATAGAAAAGGCAATCCCTGGCGCACTTAAACTTTGCGACAGTAGAAAATTTTTTTTGAATAATTTACTATAGAAAAGGAAATCCCTGGCGTAACTAAAATTTGCGACAGTAAAAAATTATTTTTTGAATAATTTACTATAGAAAAGGCAATCCCTGGCGAAATTGAAATTTGCGAGAGTAAAAAATTATTTTTTGAATAATTTACTATAGAAAAGGCAATCCCTGGCGTATTTAAAATTTGCGACAGTTGAAAATTATTTTTTGAATAATTTACTATAAAAAAGTCAATCCCTGGCGTAATTAAAATTTGCGACAGTAAAAAATTATTTTTTGAATAATTTACTATAGAAAAGGCAATCCCTGGCGTAATTAAAATTTGCGATAGTAGAAAATTATTTTTTGAATAATTTACTATAGAAAAGGCAATCCCTGGCGTATTTAAAATTTGCGACAGTATAAAATTATTTTTTGAAAAATTTACTATAGAAAAGGAATCCCTGGCGTAATTAAAATTTGCGACAGTAAAAAATTATTTTTTGAATAATTTACTATAGAAAAGGCAATCCCTGGCGTAATTAAAATTTGCGACAGTAAAAAATTATTTTTTGAATAATTTACTATAGGAAAGGCAATCCCTGCCGTAATTAAAATTTGCGACAGTAAAAAATTATTTTTTGCAAAATTTACTGTAGAAAAGGCAATTCCTGGCGTATTTAAAATTTGCGATAGTAAAAAATTATTTTTAGAATAATTTACTATAGAAAAGGCAATCCCTGGCGCAATTAAAATTTGCGACAGTAAAAAATTATTTTTTGAATAATTTACTATAGAAAAGGCAATCCCTGGCGCAATTAAAATTTGCGACAGTAAAAAATTATTTTTTGCAAAATTTACTGTAGAAAAGGCAATCCCTGGCGCAATTAAAACTTGCGATATTAAAAAATTATTTTTTGAATAATTTACTATACAAAAGGCAATCCCTGGCGGATTTGAAATTTGCGACAGTAGAAAATTATTTTTTGAATAATTTACTATAGAAAAGGCAATCCCTGGCGCAATTAAAATTTGCGACAGTAAAAAATTATTTTTTGAATAATTTACTATAGAAAAGGCAATCCCTGGCGTAATTAAAATTTGCGAGAGTAAAAAATTATTTTTTGAATAATTTACTATAGAAAAGGCAATCCCAGGCGTAATTACAATTTGCGACAGTAGAAAATTAATTTGTGAAAAATATACCTGGCGAAATTGAAATTTGCGAGAGTAAAAAATTATTTTTTGAATAATTTACTATAGAAAAGGCAATCCCTGGCGTAATTAAAATTTGCGACAGTAGAAAATTATTTTTTTGAATAATTTACTATAGAAAAGGCAATCCCTGGCGCAATTAAAATTTTCAACAGTAGAAAATTATTTTTTGAATAATTTACTATAGAAAAGGCAATCCCTGGCGCACTTAAAATTTGCGACAGTAAAAAATTATTTTTTGAATAATTTACTATAGAAAAGGCAATCCCTGGCGCAATTAAAATTTGCGAAAGTTGAAAATTATTTTTTGAATAATTTACTATAGAAAAGGCAATCCCTGGCGTAATTAAAATTTGCGACAGTAGAAAAATATTTTTTGAATAATTTACTATAGAAAAGGCAATCCCTGGCGTATTTAAAATTTGCGACAGTATAAAATTATTTTTTGAATAATTTACTATAGAAAAGGCAATCCATGGGATATTTAAAATTTGCGACAGTTGAAAATTATTTTTTGAATAATTTACTATAGAAAAGGCAATCCCTGGCGTAATTAAAATTTGCGACAGTAGAGAATTATTTTTTGAAAAGTTTACTATAGAAAAGGCAATCCCTGGCGCAATTAAAATTTGCGACAGTAGAAAATTATTTTTTGAATAATTTACTATAGAAAAGGCAATTCCTGGCGTATTTAAAATTTGCGGCAGTATAAAATTATTTTTTGAAAAGTTTACTATAGAAAAGGCAATCCCTGGCGCAATTAAAATTTGCGACAGTAGAAAATTATTTTTTGAATAATTTACTATAGAAAAGGCAATCCCTGGCGTAATTAAAACTTGCGACAGTTGAAAATTATTTTTTTAATAATTTACTATAGAAAAGGCAATCCCTGGCGCAATTAAAATTTGCGACAGTTGAAAATTATTTTTTGAATAATTTACTATAGAAAAGGCAATCCATGGGATATTTAAAATTTGCGACAGTTGAAAATTATTTTTTGAATAATTTACTATAGAAAAGGCAATCCCTGGCGTATTTAATATTTGCGACAGTATAAAATTATTTTTTGAATAATTTACTATAGAAAAGGCAATACCTGGCGTAATTAAAATTTGCGACAGTAGAAAATTATTTTTTGAAATGTTTACTATAGAAAAGGCAATCCCTGGCGCAATTAAAATTTGCGACAGTAGAAAATTATTTTTTGAATAATTTACTATAGAAAAGGCAATCCCTGGCGTATTTAAAATTTGCGATAGTAAAAAATTATTTTTTGAATAATTTACTATAGAAAAGGCAATCCCTGGCGCAATTAAAATTTGCGAGAGTAAAAAATTATTTTTTGAATAATTTACTATAGAAAAGGCAATCCCTGGCGCAGTTAAAATTTGCGAGAGTAGAAAATTATTTTTTGAAATGTTTACTATAGAAAAGGCAATCCCTGGCGCAATTAAAATTTGCGACAGTAGAAAATTATTTTTTGAATAATTTACTATAGAAAAGGCAATCCCTGGCGTATTTAAAATTTGCGATAGTAAAAAATTATTTTTTGAATAATTTACTATAGAAAAGGCAATCCCTGGCGCAATTAAAATTTGCGACAGTAAAAAATTATTTTTTGAATAATTTACTATAGAAAAGGCAATCCCTGGCGCAATTAAAATTTGCGACAGTAAAAAATTATTTTTTGAATAATTTACTATAGAAAAGGCAATCCCTGGCGCAGTTAAAATTTGCGACAGTAGAAAATTATTTTTTGAAATGTTTACTATAGAAAAGGCAATCCCTGGCGCAATTAAAATTTGCGACAGTAGAAAATTATTTTTTGAATAATTTACTATAGAAAAGGCAATCCCTGGCGTATTTAAAATTTGCGATAGTAAAAAATTATTTTTTGAATAATTTACTATAGAAAAGGCAATCCCTGGCGCAATTAAAATTTGCGACAGTAAAAAATTATTTTTTGGATAATTTACTATAGAAAAGGCAATCCCTGGCGCAGTTAAAATTTGCGACAGTAAAAAATTATTTTTTGCAAAATTTACTGTAGAAAAGGCAATCCCTGGCGCAATTAAAACTTGCGATATTAAAAAATTATTTTTTGAATAATTTACTATAGAAAAGGCAATCCCTGGCGGATTTGAAATTTGCGACAGTAGAAAATTATTTTTTGAATAATTTACTATAGAAAAGGCAATCCCTGGCGCAATTAAAATTTGCGACAGAAAAAAATTATTTTTTGAATAATTTACTATAGAAAAGGCAATCCCTGGCGTAATTAAAATTTGCGAGAGTAAAAAATTATTTTTTGAATAATTTACTATAGAAAAGGCAATCCCAGGCGTAATTACAATTTGCGACAGTAGAAAATTAATTTGTGAAAAATATACCTGGCGAAATTGAAATTTGCGAGAGTAAAAAATTATTTTTTGAATAATTTACTATAGAAAAGGCAATCCCTGGCGTAATTAAAATTTGCGACAGTAGAAAATTATTTTTTTGAATAATTTACTATAGAAAAGGCAATCCCTGGCGCAATTAAAATTTGCAACAGTAGAAAATTATTTTTTGAATAATTTACTATAGAAAAGGCAATCCCTGGCGCACTTAAAATTTGCGACAGTAAAAAATTATTTTTTGAATAATTTACTATAGAAAAGGCAATCCCTGGCGCAATTAAAATTTGCGACAGTTGAAAATTATTTTTTGAATAATTTACTATAGAAAAGGCAATCCCTGGCGTAATTAAAATTTGCGACAGTAGAAAATTATTTTTTGAATAATTTACTATAGAAAAGGCAATCCCTGGCGTATTTAAAATTTGCGACAGTATAAAATTATTTTTTGAATAATTTACTATAGAAAAGGCAATCCCTGGCGCAATTAAAATTTGCAACAGTAGAAAATTATTTTTTGAATTATTTACTATAGAAAAGGCAATTCCTGGCGCACTTAAAATTTGCGACAGTAGAAAATTATTTTTTGAATAATTTACTATAGAAAAGGCAATCCCTAGCGCAATTAAAATTTACGACAGTTGAAAATTATTTTTTGAATAATTTACTATAGAAAAGGCAATCCCTGGCGTATTTAAAATTAGCGACAGTATAAAATTATTTTTTGAATAATTTACTATAGAAAAGGCAATCCCTGGCGCAATTAAAATTTGCAACAGTAGAAAATTATTTTTTGAATAATTTACTATAGAAAAGGCAATCCCTGGCGCACTTAAAATTTGCGACAGTAGAAAATTATTTTTTGAATAATTTACTATAGAAAAGGCAATCCCTGGCGTATTTAAAATTTGTGACAGTAAAAAATTATTTTTTGAATAATTTACTATAGAAAAGGCAATCCCTGGCGTAATTAAAATTTGCGACAGTAGAAAATTAATATGTGAAAAATTTACCTGGCGTAATTAAAATTTGCGACAGTAGAAAATTATTTTTTGAATAATTTACTATAGAAAAGGCAATCCCTGGCGTATTTAAAATTTGCGACAGTATAAAATTATTTTTTGAATAATTTACTATAGAAAAGGCAATCCCTGGCGCAATTAAAATTTGCGACAGTAAAAAATTATTTTTTGAATAATTTACTGTAGAAAAGGCAATCCCTGGCGTATTTAAAATTTGCGACAGTAGAAAATTATTTTTTGAATAATTTACTATAGAAAAGGCAATCCCTGGCGTATTTAAAATTTGCGACAGTATAAAATTATTTTTTGAATAATTTACTATAGAAAAGGCAATCCCTGGCGCAATTAAAATTTGCGACTGTAAAAAATTATTTTTTGAATAATTTACTATAGAAAAGGCAATCCCTGACGTAATTAAAATTTGCGACAGCAAAAAATTATTTTTTGAATAATTTACTATAGAAAAGGCAATCCCTGGCGCAATTAAAATTTGCAACAGAGAAAATTATTTTTTGCAAAATTTACTATAGAAAAGGCAATCCCTGGCGCACTTAAAATTTGCGACAGTAGAAAATTAGTTTTTGAATAATTTACTATAGAAAAGGCAATCCCTGGCGTAATTAAAATTTGCGACAGTAAAAAATAATTTTTTGAATAATTTACTATAGAAAAGGCAATCCCTGGCGAAATTGAAATTTGCGAGAGTAAAAAATTATTTTTTGAATAATTTACTATAGAAAAGGCAATCCCTGGGATATTTAAAATTTGCGACAGTAAAAAATTATTTTTTGAATATTTTACTATAGAAAAGGCAATCCCTGGGATATTTAAAATTTGTGACAGTAAAAAATTATTTTTTGAATAATTTACTATTGAAAAGGCAATCCCTGGCGCACTTAAAATTTGCGACTGTAGAAAATTATTTTTTGAATAATTTACTATAAAAAAGGCAATCACTGGCGCAATTAAAATTCGCGACAGTTGAAAATTATTTTTTGAATAATTTACTATAGAAAAGGCAATCCCTGGCGTAATTAAAATTTGCGACAGTAGAAAATTAATTTGTGAAAAATTTACCTGGCGTAATTAAAATTTGCGACAGTAAAAAATTATTTTTTGAATAATTTACTATAGAAAAGGCAATCCCTGGGATATTTAAAATTTGCGACAGTAGAAAATTATTTTTTGAATAATTTACTATAGAAAAGGCAATCCCTGGCGCAATTAAAATTTGCGACAGTAGAAAATTATTTTTTGAAAAGTTTACTATAGAAAAGGCAATCCCTGGCGTAATTAAAATTTGCGACAGTAAAAAATTATTTTTTGAAAAGTTTACTATAGAAAAGGCAAACCCTGGCGCAATTAAAATTTGCGACAGTAGAAAATTATTTTTTGAATAATTTACTATAGAAAAGGCAATCCCTGGCGTAGTTAAAATTTGCGACAGTAAAAAATTATTTTTTGAATAATTTACTATAGAAAAGGCAATCCCTGGCGTATTTAAAATTTGCGACAGTATAAAATTATTTTTTGAAAAATTTACTATAGAAAAGGCAATCCCTGGCGTAATTAAAATTTGCGACAGTTGAAAATTATTTTTTGAATAATTTACTGTAGAAAAGGCAATCCCTGGCGCAATTAAAATTTGCGACAGTAGAAAATTATTTTTTGAAAAATTTACTATAGAAAAGGCAATCCCTGGCGTAATTAAAATTTGCGACAGTAAAAAATAATTTTTTGAATAATTTACTATAGAAAAGGCAATCCCTGGCGAAATTGAAATTTGCGAGAGTAAAAAATTATTTTTTGAATAATTTGCTATAGAAAAGGCAATCCCTGGGATATTTAAAATTTGCGACAGTAGAAAATTATTTTTTGAATAATTTACTATAGAAAAGGCAATCCCTGGCACAATTAAAATTTGCGACAGTAGAAAATTATTTTTTGAAAAGTTTTTTATAGAAAAGGCAATCCCTGGCGTAATTAAAATTTGCGACAGTAAAAAATTATTTTTTGAAAAGTTTACTATATAAAAGGCAATCCCTGGCGCAATTAAAATTTGCGACAGTAGAAAATTATTTTTTGAATAATTTACTATAGAAAAGGCAATCCCTGGCGCAATTAAAATTTGCGACAGTAAAAAATTATTTTTTGAATAATTTACTATAGAAAAGGCAATCCCTGGCGCAGTTAAAATTTGCGACAGTAAAAAATTATTTTTTGCAAAATTTACTGTAGAAAAGGCAATCCCTGGCGCAATTAAAACTTGCGATATTAAAAAATTATTTTTTGAATAATTTACTATAGAAAAGGCAATCCCTGGCGGATTTGAAATTTGCGACAGTAGAAAATTATTTTTTGAATAATTTACTATAGAAAAGGCAATCCCTGGCGCAATTAAAATTTGCGACAGAAAAAAATTATTTTTTGAATAATTTACTATAGAAAAGGCAATCCCTGGCGTAATTAAAATTTGCGAGAGTAAAAAATTATTTTTTGAATAATTTACTATAGAAAAGGCAATCCCAGGCGTAATTACAATTTGCGACAGTAGAAAATTAATTTGTGAAAAATATACCTGGCGAAATTGAAATTTGCGAGAGTAAAAAATTATTTTTTGAATAATTTACTATAGAAAAGGCAATCCCTGGCGTAATTAAAATTTGCGACAGTAGAAAATTATTTTTTTGAATAATTTACTATAGAAAAGGCAATCCCTGGCGCAATTAAAATTTGCAACAGTAGAAAATTATTTTTTGAATAATTTACTATAGAAAAGGCAATCCCTGGCGCACTTAAAATTTGCGACAGTAAAAAATTATTTTTTGAATAATTTACTATAGAAAAGGCAATCCCTGGCGCAATTAAAATTTGCGACAGTTGAAAATTATTTTTTGAATAATTTACTATAGAAAAGGCAATCCCTGGCGTAATTAAAATTTGCGACAGTAGAAAATTATTTTTTGAATAATTTACTATAGAAAAGGCAATCCCTGGCGTATTTAAAATTTGCGACAGTATTAAATTATTTTTTGAATAATTTACTATAGAAAAGCAATCCCTGGCGCAATTAAAATTTGCAACAGTAGAAAATTATTTTTTGAATTATTTACTATAGAAAAGGCAATTCCTGGCGCACTTAAAATTTGCGACAGTAGAAAATTATTTCTGGAATAATTTACTATAGAAAAGGCAATCCCTAGCGCAATTAAAATTTGCGACAGTTGAAAATTATTTTTTGAATAATTTACTATAGAAAAGGCAATCCCTGGCGAAATTGAAATTTGCGAGAGTAAAAAATTATTTTTTGAATAATGTACTATAGAAAAGGCAATCCCTGGGATATTTAAAATTTGCGACAGTAAAAAATTATTTTTTGAATATTTTACTATAGAAAAGGCAATCCCTGGGATATTTAAAATTTGTGACAGTAAAAAATTATTTTTTGAATAATTTACTATAGAAAAGGCAATCCCTGGCGCACTTAAAATTTGCGACTGTAGAAAATTATTTTTTGAATAATTTACTATAGAAAAGGCAATCCCTGGCGTAATTAAAATTTGCGACAGTAGAAAATTAATTTGTGAAAAATTTACCTGGCGTAATTAAAATTTGCGACAGTAAAAAATTATTTTTTGAATAATTTACTATAGAAAAGGCAATCCCTGGGATATTTAAAATTTGCGACAGTAGAAAATTATTTTTTGAATAATTTACTATAGAAAAGGCAATCCCTGGCGCAATTAAAATTTGCGACAGTAGAAAATTATTTTTTGAAAAGTTTACTATAGAAAAGGCAATCCCTGGCGTAATTAAAATTTGCGACAGTAAAAAATTATTTTTTGAAAAGTTTACTATAGAAAAGGCAATCCCTGGCGCAATTAAAATTTGCGACAGTAGAAAATTATTTTTTGAATAATTTACTATAGAAAAGGCAATCCCTGGCGTAGTTAAAATTTGCGACAGTAAAAAATTATTTTTTGAATAATTTACTATAGAAAAGGCAATCCCTGGCGTATTTAAAATTTGCGACAGTATAAAATTATTTTTTGAATAATTTACTATAGAAAAGGCAATCCCTGGCGCAATTAAAATTTGCGACAGTAAAAAATTATTTTTTGAATAATTTACTGTAGAAAAGGCAATCCCTGGCGTATTTAAAATTTGCGACAGTAGAAAATTATTTTTTGAATAATTTACTATAGAAAAGGCAATCCCTGGCGTATTTAAAATTTGCGACAGTATAAAATTATTTTTTGAATAATTTACTATAGAAAAGGCAATCCCTGGCGCAATTAAAATTTGCAACAGAGAAAATTATTTTGTGAATAATTTACTATAGAAAAGGCAATCCCTGGCGTAATTAAAATTTGCGACAGTAAAAAATTATTTTTTGAAAAGTTTACTATAGAAAAGGCAATCCCTGGCGCAATTAAAATTTGCGACAGTAAAAAATTATTTTTTGAATAATTTACTGTAGAAAAGGCAATCCTTGGCGCAATTAAACTTTGCGACTGTAAAAAATTATTTTTTGAATAATTTACTATAGAAAAGGCAATCCCTGACGTAATTAAAATTTGCGACAGCAAAAAATTATTTTTTGAATAATTTACTATAGAAAAGGCAATCCCTGGCGCAATTAAAATTTGCAACAGAGAAAATTATTTTGTGAATAATTTACTATAGAAAAGGCAATCCCTGGCGCACTTAAAATTTGCGACAGTAGAAAATTATTTTTTGAATAATTTACTATAGAAAAGGCAATCCCTGGCGTAATTAAAATTTGCGACAGTAAAAAATAATTTTTTGAATAATTTACTATAGAAAAGGCAATCCCTGGCGAAATTGAAATTTGCGAGAGTAAAAAATTATTTTTTGAATAATTTACTATAGAAAAGGCAATCCCTGGGATATTTAAAATTTGCGACAGTAAAAAATTATTTTTTGAATATTTTACTATAGAAAAGGCAATCCCTGGGATATTTAAAATTTGTGACAGTAAAAAATTATTTTTTGAATAATTTACTATAGAAAAGGCAATCCCTGGCGCACTTAAAATTTGCGACTGTAGAAAATTATTTTTTGAATAATTTACTATAAAAAAGGCAATCACTGGCGCAATTAAAATTCGCGACAGTTGAAAATTATTTTTTGAATAATTTACTATAGAAAAGGCAATCCCTGGCGTAATTAAAATTTGCGACAGTAGAAAATTAATTTGTGAAAAATTTACCTGGCGTAATTAAAATTTGCGACAGTAAAAAATTATTTTTTGAATAATTTACTATAGAAAAGGCAATCCCTGGGATATTTAAAATTTGCGACAGTAGAAAATTATTTTTTGAATAATTTACTATAGAAAAGGCAATCCCTGGCGCAATTAAAATTTGCGACAGTAGAAAATTATTTTTTGAAAAGTTTACTATAGAAAAGGCAATCCCTGGCGTAATTAAAATTTGCGACAGTAAAAAATTATTTTTTGAAAAGTTTACTATAGAAAAGGCAATCCCTGGCGCAATTAAAATTTGCGACAGTAGAAAATTATTTTTTGAATAATTTACTATAGAAAAGGCAATCCCTGGCGTAGTTAAAATTTGCGACAGTAAAAAATTATTTTTTGAATAATTTACTATAGAAAAGGCAATCCCTGGCGTATTTAAAATTTGCGACAGTATAAAATTGTTTTTTGAAAAATTTACTATAGAAAAGGCAATCCCTGGCGTAATTAAAATTTGCGACAGTTGAAAATTATTTTTTGAATAATTTACTGTAGAAAAGGCAATCCCTGGCGCAATTAAAATTTGCGACAGTAGAAAATTATTTTTTGAAAAATTTACTATAGAAAAGGCAATCCCTGGCGTAATTAAAATTTGCAACAGTAAAAAATAATTTTTTGAATAATTTACTATAGAAAAGGCAATCCCTGGCGAAATTGAAATTTGCGAGAGTAAAAAATTATTTTTTGAATAATTTGCTATAGAAAAGGCAATCCCTGGGATATTTAAAATTTGCGACAGTAGAAAATTATTTTTTGAATAATTTACTATAGAAAAGGCAATCCCTGGCGCAATTAAAATTTGCGACAGTAGAAAATTATTTTTTGAAAAGTTTTTTATAGAAAAGGCAATCCCTGGCGTAATTAAAATTTGCGACAGTAAAAAATTATTTTTTGAAAAGTTTACTATAGAAAAGGCAATCCCTGGCGCAATTAAAATTTGCGACAGTATAAAATTATTTTTTGAATAATTTACTATAGAAATGGCAATCCCTGGCGTAGTTAAAATTTGCGACAGTAAAAAATTATTTTTTGAATAATTTACTATAGAAAAGGCAATCCCTGGGATATTTAAAATTTGCGTCAGTTGAAAATTATTTTTTGAATAATTTACTATAGAAAAGGCAATCCCTGGCGTAATTAAAATTTGCGACAGTTGAAAATCATTTTTTGAATAATTTACTATAGAAAAGACAATTCCTGGCGTAATTAAAATTTGCGACAGTAAAAAATTATTTTTTGAATAATTTACTATAGAAAAGGCAATCCCTGGCGCAATTAAAATTTGCGACAGTAGAAAATTATTTTTTGAAAAGTTTTTTATAGAAAAGGCAATCCCTGGCGTAATTAAAATTTGCGACAGTAAAAAATTATTTTTTGAAAAGTTTACTATAGAAAAGGCAATCCCTGGCGCAATTAAAATTTGCGACAGTAGAAAATTATTTTTTGAATAATTTACTATAGAAAAGGCAATCCCTGGCGTAGTTAAAATTTGCGACAGTAAAAAATTATTTTTTGAATAATTTACTATAGAAAAGGCAATCCCTGGCGTATTTAAAATTTGCGACAGTATAAAATTATTTTTTGAAAAATTTACTATAGAAAAGGCAATCCCTGGCGTAATTAAAATTTGCGACAGTTGAAAATTATTTTTTGAATAATTTACTGTAGAAAAGGCAATCCCTGGCGCAATTAAAATTTGCGACAGTAGAAAATTATTTTTTGAAAAATTTACTATAGAAAAGGCAATCCCTGGCGTAATTAAAATTTGCGACAGTATAAAATTATTTTTTGAATAATTTACTATAGAAATGGCAATCCCTGGCGCACTTAAAATTTGCGACAGTAGAAAATTATTTTTTGAATAATTTACTATAGAAAAGGCAATCCCTGGGATATTTAAAATTTGCGTCAGTTGAAAATTATTTTTTGAATAATTTACTATAGAAAAGGCAATCCCTGGCGTAATTAAAATTTGCGACAGTTGAAAATCATTTTTTGAATAATTTACTATTGAAAAGACAATTCCTGGCGTAATTAAAATTTGCGACAGTAAAAAATTATTTTTTGAACAATTTACTATAGAAAAGGCAATCCCTGGCGCAATTAAAATTTGCGACAGTAGAAAATTATTTTTTGAATAATTTACTATAGAAAAGGCAATCCCTGGCGTAATTAAAATTTGCGACAGTAAAAAATTATTTTTTGAATAATTTACTATAGAAAAAGCAATCCCTGGCGTAATTAAAATTTGCGACAGTAGAAAATTATTTTTAGAATAATTTACTATAGAAAAAGCAATGCCTGGCGTAATTAAAATTTGCGACAGTAGAAAATTATTTTTTGATTAATTTACTATAGAAAAGGCAATCCATGGCGTATTTAAAATTTGCGACAGTATAACATTATTTTTTGAATAATTTACTATAGAAAAGGCAATCCCTGACGTAATTAAAATTTGCGAGAGTTGAAAATTATTTTTTGAATAATTTACTATAGAAAAGGCAATCCCTGGCGTAATTAAAATTTGCGACAGTAGAAAATTATTTTTTGAAAAATTTACTATAGAAAAGGCAATCCCTGGCGTAATTAAAATTTGCGACAGTAAAAATTATTTTTTGAATAATTTACTATAGAAAAGGCAATCCCTGGCGTAATTAAAATTTGCGAAAGTAAAAAATTATTTTTTGAATAATTTACTATAGAAAAGGCAATCCCTGGCCTAATTAAAATTTGCGACAGTAAAAAATTATTTTTTGAATAATTTACTATATAAAAGGCAATCCCAGGCGCAATTACAATTTGCGACAGTTGAAAATTATTTTTTGAATAATTTACTATAGAAAAGGCAATCCCTGGCGTATTTAAAATTTGCGACAGTAAAAAATTATTTTTTGCAAAATTTACTATAGAAAAGGCAATCCCTGGCGCACTTAAAATTTGCGATAGTAAAAAATTATTTTTTGAATAATTTACTATAGAAAAGGCAATCCCTGGCGCAATTAAAATTTGCGACAGTAAAAAATTATTTTTTGAATAATTTACTATAGAAAAGGCAATCCCTGGGATATTTAAAATTTGCGACAGTAAAAAATTATTTTTTGAATAATTTTCTATAGAAAAGGTAATCCCTGGCGGATTTGAAATTTGCGACAGTAAAAAATTATTTTTTGAATAATTTACAATAGAAAAGGCAATCCCTCGCGTAATTAAAATTTGCGACAGTAGAAAATTATTTTTTGAATAATTTACTATAGAAAAGGCAATCCCTGGCGTATTTAAAATTTGCGACAGTAAAAAATTATTTTTTGAATAATTTACTATAGAAAAGGCAATCCCTGGCGCAATTAAAATTTGCGACAGTAAAAAATTATTTTTTGAATAATTTACTATAGAAAAGGCAATCCCTGGCGCAATTAAAATTTGCGACAGTAAAAAATTATTTTTTGAATAATTTACTATAGAAAAGGCAGTCCCTGGCGCAATTAAAATTTGCGACAGTAGAAAATTATTTTTTGAATAATTTATTATAGAAAAGGCAATCCCTGGCGTAATTAAAATTTGCGACAGTAGAAAATTATTTTTTGAATAATTTACTATAGAAAAGGCAATCCCTGGCGCAATTAGAATTTGCGACAGTAAAAAATTATTTTTTGAATAATTTACTATAGAAAAGGCAATCCCTGGCGCAATTAAAATTTGCGACAGTAAAAAATTATTTTGTGAGAAATTTACTATAGTGGCGCAATTAAAATTTGCGACAGTAAAAAATTATTTTTTGAATAATTTACTATAGAAAAGGCAATCCCTGGGATATTTAAAATTTGCGACAGTAGAAAATTATTTTTTGAATAATTTACTATAGAAAAGGCAATCCCTGGCGGAATTAAAATTTGCGACAGTGAAAAATTATTTTTTGAATAATTTACTATAGAAAAGGCAATCCCTGGCGTAATTAAAATTTGCGACAGTAGAAAATTATTTTTTGAATAATTTACTATAGAAAAGGCAATCCCTGGCGTATTTAAAATTTGCGACAGTAGAAAATTATTTTTTGAATAATTTACTGTAGAAAAGGCAATCCCTGGCGTAATTAAAATTTGCGACAGTAAAAAATTATTTTTTGAAAAGTTTACTATAGAAAAGGCAATCCCTGGCGTAATTAAAATTTGCGACAGTAGAAAATTATTTTTTGAATAATTTACTATAGAAAAGGCAATCCCTGGCGTAATTAAAATTTGCGACAGTAAAAAATTATTTTTTGAATAATTTACTATAGAAAAGGCAATCCCTGGGATATTTAAAATTTGCGACAGTAAAAAATTATTTTTTGAATAATTTACTATAGAAAAGGCAATCCCTGGGATATTTAAAATTTGCGACAGTAAAAAATTATTTTTTGAATAATTTACTATAGAAAAGGCAATCCTTGGCGCACTTAAAATTTGCGACAGTAGAAAATTATTTTTTGAATAATTTACTATAGAAAAGGCAATCCCTGGCGTAATTAAAATTTGCGACAGTAAAAAATTATTTTTTGAATAATTTACTATAGAAAAGGCAATCCCTGGCGTAATTAAAATTTGCGAGAGTAGAAAATTATTTTTTGAATAATTTACTATAGAAAAGGCAATCCCTGGCGCAATTAAAATTTGCAACAGTAAAAAATTATTTTTTGAATAATTTACTATAGAAAAGGCAATCCCTGGGATATTTAAAATTTGCGACAGTAAAAAATTATTTTTTGAATAATTTACTATAGAAAAGGCAATCCCTGGCGTAATTAAAATTTGCGACAGTAAAAAATTATTTTTTGAATAATTTACTATAGAAAAGGCAATCCCTGGCGTAATTAAAATTTGCGAGAGTAGAAAATTATTTTTTGAATAATTTACTATAGAAAAGGCAATCCCTGGCGCAATTAAAATTTGCAACAGTAAAAAATAATTTTTTGAACAATTTACTATAGAAAAGGCAATCCCTGGCGTAATTAAAATTTGCGACATTAGAAAATTAATTTGTGAAAAATTTACCTGACGAAATTGAAATTTGCGAGAGTAAAAAATTATTTTTTGAATAATTTACTATAGAAAAGGCAATCCCTGGGATATTTAAAATTTGCGACAGTAAAAAATAATTTTTTGAATAATTTACTATAGAAAAGGCAATCCCTGGCGCAATTAAAATTTGCGACAGTAGAAAATTATTTTTTGAAAAGTTTACTATAGAAAAGGCAATCCCTGGCGTAATTAAAATTTGCGACTGTAAAAAATTATTTTTTGAAAAGTTTACTATAGAAAAGGCAATCCCTGGCGCAATTAACATTTGCGCCAGTAGAAAATTATTTTTTGAATAATTTACTATAGAAAAGGCAATCCCTGGGGTAATTAAAATATGCGACAGTAAAAAATTATTTTTTGCAAAATTTACTATAGAAAAGGCAATCCCTGGCGTATTTAAAATTTGCGACAGTATAAAATTATTTTTTGAAAAATTTACTATAGAAAAGGCAATCCCTGGCGTAATTAAAATTTGCGACAGTAAAAAATTATTTTTTGAATAATTTACTATAGAAAAGGCAATCCCTGGCGTAATTAAAATTTGCGAGAGTAGAAAATTATTTTTTGAATAATTTACTATAGAAAAGGCAATCCCTGGCGCAATTAAAATTTGCAACAGTAAAAAATTATTTTTTGAATAATTTACTATAGAAAAGGCAATCCCTGGCGTATTTAAAATTTGCGACAGTAGAAAATTATTTTTTGGATAATTTACAATAGAAAAGGCAATCCCTGCCGAAATTGAAATTTGCGACAGTATAAAAATATTTTTTGAATAATTTACTATAGAAAAGGCAATCCCTGGCGTAATTAAAATTTGCAACAGTAAAAATTTATTTTTTGAATAATTTACTATAGAAAAGGCAATTCCTGGCGTAATTAAAATTTGTGAGAGTAGAAAATTATTTTTTGAATAATTTACTGTAGAAAAGGCAATCCCTGGCGCAATTAAAATTTGCAACAGTAGAAAATTATTTTTTGAATAATTTACTATAGAAAAGGCAATCCCTGGCGTAATAAAAATTTGCGACAGTAAAAAATTATTTTTTGAATAATTTACTATAGAAAAGGCAATCCCTGGCGTAATTAAAATTTGCGACAAAAGAAAATTATTTTTTGAATAATTTACTATAGAAAAGGCAATCCCTGGCGTAATTACAATTTGCGACAGTTGAAAAATATTTTTTGAATAATTTACTATAGAAAAGGCAATCCCTGGCGTAATTAAAATTTGCGACAGTAGAAAATTATTTTTTGAAAAGTTTACAATAGAAAAGGCAATCCCTGGCGTAATTAAAATTTGCGACAGTAGAAAATTATTTTTTGAAAAGTTTACAATAGAAAAGGCAATCCCTGGCGTAATTAAAATTTGCGACAGTAGAAAATTATTTTTTGAATAATTTACTATAGAAAAGGCAATCCCTGGCGGATTTGAAATTTGCGACAGTTGAAAATTATTTTTTGAATAATTTACTATAGAAAAGGCAATCCCTGGCGTAATTAAAATTTGCGACAGTTGAAAATTATTTTTTGAATAATTTACTATAGAAAAGGCAATCCCTGGCGTAATTAAAATTTGCGACAGTAAAAAATTATTTTATGAATAATTTACTATAGAAAAGGCAATCCCTGGCGTAATGAAAATTTGCGACAGTATAAAATTATTTTTTGAATAATTTACTATAGAAAAGGCAATCCCTGGCGTAATTAAAATTTGCGACAGTAAAAAATTATTTTTTGAATAATTTACTATAGAAAAGGCAATCCCTGGCGTAATTAAAATTTGCGACAGTAGAAAATTATTTTTTGAATAATTTACTATAGAAAAGGCAATCCCTGGCGTATTTAAAATTTGCGACAGTATAAAATTATTTTTTGAAAAATTTACTATAGAAAAGGCAATCCCTGGCGTAATTAAAATTTGCGACAGTAAAAAATTATTTTTTGAATAATTTACTATAGAAAAGGCAATCCCTGGCGTAATTAAAATTTGCGACAGTAAAAAATTATTTTTTGAATAATTTACTATAGAAAAGGCAATCCCTGGCGCAATTAAAATTTGCAACAGTAGAAAATTATTTTTTGAATAATTTACTATAGAAAAGGCAATCCCTGGCGTAATTAAAATTTGCAACAATAAAAATTATTTTTTGAATAATTTACTATAGAAAAGGCAATCCCTGGCGTAATTAAAATTTGCGACAGTAGAAAATTATTTTTTGAAAAGTTTACAATAGAAAAGGCAATCCCTGGCGTAATTAAAATTTGCGACAGTAGAAAATTATTTTTTGAATAATTTACTATAGAAAAGGCAATCCCTGGCGGATTTGAAATTTGCGACAGTTGAAAATTATTTTTTGAATAATTTACTATAGAAAAGGCAATCCCTGGCGTAATTAAAATTTGCGACAGTTGAAAATTATTTTTTGAATAATTTACTATAGAAAAGGCAATCCCTGGCGTAATTAAAATTTGCGACAGTAAAAAATTATTTTATGAATAATTTACTATAGAAAAGGCAATCCCTGGCGTAATGAAAATTTGCGACAGTATAAAATTATTTTTTGAATAATTTACTATAGAAAAGGCAATCCCTGGCGTAATTAAAATTTGCGACAGTAAAAAATTATTTTTTGAATAATTTACTATAGAAAAGGCAATCCCTGGCGTAATTAAAATTTGCGACAGTAAAAAATTATTTTTTGAATAATTTACTATAGAAAAGGCAATCCCGGGACAATTAAAATTTGCGACAGTAAAAAATTATTTTTTGAATAATTTACTATAGAAAAGGCAATCCCTGGCGTAATTAAAATTTGCGACAGTATAAAATTATTTTTTGAATAATTTACTATAGAAAAGGCAATCCCTGGCGTAATTAAAATTTGCGACAGTTGAAAATTATTTTTTGAATAATTTACTATAGAAAAGGCAATCCCTGGCGTAATAAAAATTTGCGACAGTAAAAAATTATTTTTTGAATAATTTACTATAGAAAAGGCAATCCCTGGCGGATTTGAAATTTGCGACAGTAAAAAATTATTTTTTGAATAATTTACTATAGAAAAGGCAATCCCTGGCGCAATTAAAATTTGCGACAGTTGAAAATTATTTTTTGAATAATTTACTATAGAAAAGGGCAATCCCTGGCGTAATTAAAATTTGCGACAGTATAAAATTATTTTTTGAATAATTTACTATAGAAAAGGCAATCCCTAGCGTAATTAAAATTTGCGACAGTTGAAAATTATTTTTTGAATAATTTACTATAGAAAAGGCAATCCCTGGCGCAATTACAATTTGCGACAGTAAAAAATTATTTTTTGAATAATTTACTATAGAAAAAGCAATCCCTGGCGGATTTGAAATTTGCGACAGTAAAAAATTATTTTTTGAATAATTTACTATAGAAAAGGCACTCCCTGGCGCAATTAAAATTTGCGACAGTTGAAAATTATTTTTTGAATAATTTACTATAGAAAAGGCAATCCCTGGCGTAATTAAAATTTGTGACAGTTGAAAATTATTTTTTGAATAATTTACTACAGAAAAGGCAATCCCTGGCGTAATTAAAATTTGCGACAGTATAAAATTATTTTTTTGAATAATTTACTATAGAAAAGGCAATCCCTGGCGTATTTAAAATTTGCGACAGTAAAAAATTATTTTTTGAATAATTTACTATAGAAAAGGCAATCCCTGGCGTATTTAAAATTTGCGACAGTAAAAAATTATTTTTTGAATAATTTACTATAGAAAAGGCAATCCCTGGCGCACTTAAAATTTGCGACAGTTGAAAATTATTTTTTGAATAATTTACTATAGAAAAGGCAATCCCTGGCGTATTTAAAATTTGCGACAGTAAGAAATTATTTTTTGAATAATTTACTATAGAAAAGGCAATCCCTGGCGCAATTACAATTTGCGACAGTAAAAAATTATTTTTTGAATAATTTACTATAGAAAAGGCAATCCCTGGCGTAATTAAAATTTGCGACAGTTGAAAATTATTTTTTGAATAATTTACTATAGAATAGGCAATCCCTGGCGTAATTAAAATTTGCGACAGTATAAAATTATTTTTTGAATAATTTACTATAGAAAAGGCAATCCCTGGCGCAATTAAAATTTGCGACAGTTGAAAATTATTTTTTGAATAATTTACTATAGAAAAGGCAATCCCTGGCGTAATTCAAATTTGCAACAGTACAAAATTATTTTTTGAATAATTTACTATAGAAAAGGCAATCCCTGGCGCAATTAAAATTTGCGACAGTTGAAAATTATTTTTTGAATAATTTACTATAGAGAAGGCAATCCCTGGCGTAATTAAAATTTGCGACAGTATAAAATTATTTTTCGAATAATTTAATATAGAAAAGGCAATCCCTGGCGTATTTAAAATTTGCGATAGTATAACATTATTTTTTGAATAACTTACTATAGAAAAGGCAATCCATGGCGTAATTAAAATTTGCGACAGTAGAAAATTATTTTTTGAATAATTTACTATAGAAAAGGCAATCCCTGGCGTAATTAAATTTTGCGACAGTAAAAAATTAATATTTTGAAAAATTTACTGTAGAAAAGGCAATCTCTGGCGCAATTAAAATTTGCGACAGTATAAAATTATTTTTTGAATAATTTACTATAGAGAAGGCAATCCCTGGCGCAATTAAAATCTGCGACAGTTGAAAATTATTTTTTGAATAATTTACTATAGAAAAGGCAATCCCTGGCGTAATTAAAATTTGCGACAGTTGAAAATTATTTTATGAATAATTTACTATAGAAAAGGCAATCCCTGGCGTAATGAAAATTTGCGACAGTATAAAATTATTTTTTGAATAATTTACTATAGAAAAGGCAATCCCTGGCGTATTTAAAATTTGCGACAGTATAAAATTATTTTTTGAATAATTTACTATAGAAAAGGCAATCCCTGGCGTAATTAAAATTTGCGACAGTAGAAAATTATTTTTTGAATAATTTACTATAGAAAAGGCAATCCCTGGCGTAATTAAAATTTGCGACAGTAAAAAATTAATATTTTGAAAAATTTACTGTAGAAAAGGCAATCCCTGGCGCAATTAAAATTTGCGACAGTATAAAATTATTTTTTGAATAATTTATTATAGAAAAGGCAATCCCTGGCGCAATTAAAATTTGCGACAGTAGAAAATAATTTTTTGAATAATTTACTATAGAAAAGGCAATCCCTGGCGGATTTGAAATTTGCGACAGTAAAAAATTATTTTTTTGAATAATTTACTATAGAAAAGGCAATCCCTGGCGCAATTAAAATTTGCGACAGTTGAAAATTATTTTTTGAATCATTTACTATAGAAAAGGCAATCCCTGGCGCACTTAAAATTTGCGACAGTAAAAAATTATTTTTTGAATAATTTGCTATAGAAAAGGCAATCCCTGGCGTATTTAAAATTTGCGACAGTAAAAAATTAATATTTTGAAAAATTTACTGTAGAAAAGGCAATCCCTGGCGCAATTAAAATTTGCGACAGTATAAAATTATTTTTTGCAAAATTTACTATAGAAAAGGCAATCCCTGGCGTAATTAAAATTTGCGACAGTAAAAAATTATTTTTTGAATAATTTACTATAGAAAAGGCAATCCCTGGCGTAATTAAAATTTGCGACAGTTGAAAATTATTTTTTGAATAATTTACTATAGAAAAGGCAATCCCTGGCGTAATTAAAATTTGCGACAGTAGAAAATTATTTTTTGAATAATTTACTATAGAAAAGGCAATCCCTGGCGTAATTAAAATTTGCGACAGTATAAAATTATTTTTTGAATAATTTACTATAGAAAAGGCAATCCCTGGCGCAATTAAAATTTGCGACAGTTGAAAATTATTTTTTGAATAATTTACTATAGAAAAGGCAATCCCTGGCGTAATTAAAGTTTGCGACAGTATAAAATTATTTTTTGAATAATTTACTATAGAAAAGGCAATCCCTGGCGTATTTAAAATTTGCGAAAGTATAAAATTATTTTTTGAATAATTTACTATAGAAAAGGCAATCCCTGGCGTAATTAAAATTTGCGACAGTATAAAATTATTTTTTGAATAATTTACTATAGAAAAGGCAATCCCTGGCGTAATTAAAATTTGCGACAGTAAAAAATTAATATTTTGAAAAATTTACTGTAGAAAAGGCAATCCCTGGCGCAATTAAAATTTGTGACAGTATAAAATTATTTTTTGAATAATTTACTATAGAAAAGGCAATCCCTGGCGCAATTAAAATTTGCGACAGTTGAAAATTATTTTTTGAATAATTTACTATAGAAAAGGCAATCCATGGCGTAATTAAAATTTGCGACAGTATAAAATTATTTTTTGAATAATTTACTATAGAAAAGGCAATCCCTGGCGTATTTAAAATTTGTGACAGTATAAAAATTATTTTTCGAATAATTTACTATAGAAAAGGCAATCCCTGGCGTAATTAAAATTTGCGACAGTAGCAAATTATTTTTTGAATAATTTACTATAGAAAAGGCAATCTCTGGCGTAATTAAAATTTGCGACAGTAAAAAATTAATATTTTGAAAAATTTACTGTAGAAAAGGCAATCCCTGGCGCAATTAAAACTTGCGATAGTAAAAAATTATTTTTTGAATAATTTACTATAGAAAAGGCAATCCCTGGCGGATTTGAAATTTGCGACAGTTGAAAATTATATTTTGAATAATTTACTATAGAAAGGCAATCCCTGGCGTAATTAAAATTTGCGACAGTTGAAAATTATTTTTTGAATAATTTACTATAGAAAAGGCAATCCCTGGCGTAATTAAAATTTGCGACAGTTGAAAATTATTTTTTGAATAATTTACTATAGAAAAGGCAATCCCTGGCGTAATTAAAATTTGCGACAGTATAAAATTATTTTTTGAATAATTTACTATAGAAAAGGCAATCCCTGGCGTATTTAAAATTTGCGACAGTATAAAATTATTTTTTGAATAATTTACTATAGAAAAGGCAATCCCTGGCGTAATTAAAATTTGCGACAGTAGAAAATTATTTTATGAATAATTTACTATAGAAAAGGCAATCCCTGGCGTAATTAAAATTTGCGACAGTAAAAAATTATTTTTTGAATAATTTACTATAGAAAAGGCAATCCCTGGCGTAATTAAAATTTGCGACAGTATAAAATTATTTTTTGAATAATTTACTATAGAAAAGGCAATCCCTGGCGTATTTAAAATTTGCGACAGTAAAAAATTATTTTTTGAATAATTTGCTATAAAAAAGGCAATCCCTGGCGTATTTAAAATTTGCGACAGTAAAAAATTATATTTTGAAAAATTTACTGTAGAAAAGGCAATCCCTGGCGCAATTAAAATTTGCGACAGTATAAAATTATTTTTTGCAAAATTTACTATAGAAAAGGCAATCCCTGGCGTAATTAAAATTTGCGACAGTAAAAAATTACTTTTTGAATAATTTACTATAGAAAAGGCAATCCCTGGCGTAATTAAAATTTGCGACAGTTGAAAATTATTTTTGAATAATTTACTATAGAAAAGGCAATCCCTGGCGTAATTAAAATTTGCGACAGTAGAAAATTATTTTTTGAATAATTTACTATAGAAAAGGCAATCCCTGGCGTAATTAAAATTTGCGACAGTAGAAAATTATTTTTTGAATAATTTACTATAGAAAAGGCAATCCCTGGCGCAATTAAAATTTGCGACAGTTGAAAATTGTTTTTTGAATAATTTACTATAGAAAAGGCAATCCCTGGCGTAATTAAAATTTGCGACAGTATAAAATTATTTTTTGAATAATTTACTATAGAAAAGGCAATCCCTGGCGTAATTAAAATTTGCGACAGTATAAAACTATTTTTTGAATAATTTACTATAGAAAAGGCAATCCCTGGCGTATTTAAAATTTGTGACAGTATAAAATTATTTTTTGAATAATTTACTATAGAAAAGGCAATCCCTGGCGTAATTAAAATTTGCGACAGTAGAAAATTATTTTTTGAATAACTTACTATAGAAAAGGCAATCTCTGGCGTAATTAAAATTTGCGACAGTAAAAAATTATTATTTTGAAAAATTTACTGTAGAAAAGGCAATCCCTGTCGCAATTAAAACTTGCGATAGTAAAAAATTATTTTTTGAATAATTTACTATAGAAAAGGGAATCCCTGGCGGATTTGAAATTTGCGACAGTTGAAAATTATTTTTTGAATAATTTACTATAGAAAAGGCAATCCCTGGCGTAATTAAAATTTGCGACACTTGAAAATTATTTTTTGAATAATTTACTATAGAAAAGGCAATCCCTGGCGTAATTAAAATTTGCGACAGTTGAAAATTATTTTTTGAATAATTTACTATAGAAAAGGCAATCCCTGGCGTAATTAAAATTTGCGACAGTATAAAATTATTTTATGAATAATTTACTATAGAAAAGGCAATCCCTGGCGTATTTAAAATTTGCGACAGTATAAAATTATTTTTTGAATAATTTACTATAGAAAAGGCAATCCCTGGCGTAATTAAAATTTGCGACAGTAGAAAATTATTTTTTGAATAATTTACTATAGAAAAGGCAATCCCTGGCGTAATTAAAATTTGCGACAGTAAAAAATTAATATTTTGAAAAATTTACTGTAGAAAAGGCAATCCCTGGCGCAATTAAAACTTGCGATAGTAAAAAATTATTTTTTGAATAATTTACTATAGAAAAGGCAATCCCTGGCGTAATTAAAATTTGCGACAGTAAAAAATTAATATTTTGAAAAATTTACTGTAGAAAAGGCAATCCCTGGCGCAATTAAAATTTGCGACAGTATAAAATTATTTTTTGAATAATTTATTATAGAAAAGGCAATCCCTGGCGCAATTAAAATTTGCGACAGTAGAAAATAATTTTTTGAATAATTTACTATAGAAAAGGCAATCCCTGGCGGATTTGAAATTTGCGACAGTAAAAAATTATTTTTTGAATAATTTACTATAGAAAAGGCAATCCCTGGCGCAATTAAAATTTGCGACAGTTGAAAATTATTTTTTGAATCATTTACTATAGAAAAGGCAATCCCTGGCGCACTTAAAATTTGCGACAGTAAAAAATTATTTTTTGAATAATTTGCTATAGAAAAGGCAATCCCTGGCGTATTTAAAATTTGCGACAGTAAAAAATTAATATTTTGAAAAATTTACTGTAGAAAAGGCAATCCCTGGCGCAATTAAAATTTGCGACAGTATAAAATTATTTTTTGCAAAATTTACTATAGAAAAGGCAATCCCTGGCGTAATTAAAATTTGCGACAGTAAAAAATTATTTTTTGAATAATTTACTATAGAAAAGGCAATCCCTGGCGTAATTAAAATTTGCGACAGTTGAAAATTATTTTTTGAATAATTTACTATAGAAAAGGCAATCCCTGGCGTAATTAAAATTTGCGACAGTAGAAAATTATTTTTTGAATAATTTACTATAGAAAAGGCAATCCCTGGCGTAATTAAAATTTGCGACAGTATAAAATTATTTTTTGAATAATTTACTATAGAAAAGGCAATCCCTGGCGCAATTAAAATTTGCGACAGTTGAAAATTATTTTTTGAATAATTTACTATAGAAAAGGCAATCCCTGGCGTAATTAAAGTTTGCGACAGTATAAAATTATTTTTTGAATAATTTACTATAGAAAAGGCAATCCCTGGCGTATTTAAAATTTGCGAAAGTATAAAATTATTTTTTGAATAATTTACTATAGAAAAGGCAATCCCTGGCGTAATTAAAATTTGCGACAGTATAAAATTATTTTTTGAATAATTTACTATAGAACAGGCAATCCCTGGCGTAATTAAAATTTGCGACAGTAAAAAAATTAATATTTTGAAAAATTTACTGTAGAAAAGGCAATCCCTGGCGCAATTAAAATTTGTGACAGTATAAAATTATTTTTTGAATAATTTACTATAGAAAAGGCAATCCCTGGCGCAATTAAAATTTGCGACAGTTGAAAATTATTTTTTGAATAATTTACTATAGAAAAGGCAATCCATGGCGTAATTAAAATTTGCGACAGTACAAAATTATTTTTTGAATAATTTACTATAGAAAAGGCAATCCCTGGCGTATTTAAAATTTGTGACAGTATAAAATTATTTTTCGAATAATTTACTATAGAAAAGGCAATCCCTGGCGTAATTAAAATTTGCGACAGTAGCAAATTATTTTTTGAATAATTTACTATAGAAAAGGCAATCTCTGGCGTAATTAAAATTTGCGACAGTAAAAAATTAATATTTTGAAAATTTACTGTAGAAAAGGCAATCCCTGGCGCAATTAAAACTTGCGATAGTAAAAAATTATTTTTTGAATAATTTACTATAGAAAAGGCAATCCCTGGCGGATTTGAAATTTGCGACAGTTGAAAATTATATTTTGAATAATTTACTATAGAAAGGCAATCCCTGGCGTAATTAAAATTTGCGACAGTTGAAAATTATTTTTTGAATAATTTACTATAGAAAAGGCAATCCCTGGCGTAATTAAAATTTGCGACAGTTGAAAATTATTTTTTGAATAATTTACTATAGAAAAGGCAATCCCTGGCGTAATTAAAATTTGCGACAGTATAAAATTATTTTTTGAATAATTTACTATAGAAAAGGCAATCCCTGGCGTATTTAAAATTTGCGACAGTATAAAATTATTTTTTGAATAATTTACTATAGAAAAGGCAATCCCTGGCGTAATTAAAATTTGCGACAGTAGAAAATTATTTTTTGAATAATTTACTATAGAAAAGGCAATCCCTGGCGTAATTAAAATTTGCGACAGTAAAAAATTATTTTTTGAATAATTTACTATAGAAAAGGCAATCCCTGGCGTAATTAAAATTTGCGACAGTATAAAATTATTTTTTGAATAATTTACTATAGAAAAGGCAATCCCTGGCGTATTTAAAATTTGCGACAGTAAAAAATTATTTTTTGAATAATTTGCTATAAAAAAGGCAATCCCTGGCGTATTTAAAATTTGCGACAGTAAAAAATTAATATTTTGAAAAATTTACTGTAGAAAAGGCAATCCCTGGCGCAATTAAAATTTGCGACAGTATAAAATTATTTTTTGCAAAATTTACTATAGAAAAGGCAATCCCTGGCGTAATTAAAATTTGCGACAGTAAAAAATTACTTTTTGAATAATTTACTATAGAAAAGGCAATCCCTGGCGTAATTAAAATTTGCGACAGTT
The DNA here is from genome assembly GCA_963930735.1 of Dioctria linearis. Taxonomy (NCBI): domain Eukaryota; kingdom Metazoa; phylum Arthropoda; class Insecta; order Diptera; family Asilidae; genus Dioctria; species Dioctria linearis. Next base: position 43,309 of record CAWVNZ010002089.1, read on the forward strand.
GAAAATTATTTTTTGAATAATTTACTATAGAAAAGGCAATCCCTGGCGTAATTAAAATTTGCGACAGTAGAAAATTATTTTTTGAATAATTTACTATAGAAAAGGCAATCCCTGGCGTAATTAAAATTTGCGACAGTAGAAAATTATTTTTTGAATAATTTACTATAGAAAAGGCAATCCCTGGCGCAATTAAAATTTGCGACAGTTGAAAATTGTTTTTTGAATAATTTACTATAGAAAAGGCAATCCCTGGCGTAATTAAAATTTGCGACAGTATAAAATTATTTTTTGAATAATTTACTATAGAAAAGGCAATCCCTGGCGTAATTAAAATTTGCGACAGTATAAAACTATTTTTGAATAATTTACTATAGAAAAGGCAATCCCTGGCGTATTTAAAATTTGTGACAGTATAAAATTATTTTTTGAATAATTTACTATAGAAAAGGCAATCCCTGGCGTAATTAAAATTTGCGACAGTAGAAAATTATTTTTTGAATAACTTACTATAGAAAAGGCAATCTCTGGCGTAATTAAAATTTGCGACAGTAAAAAATTAATATTTTGAAAAATTTACTGTAGAAAAGGCAATCCCTGTCGCAATTAAAACTTGCGATAGTAAAAAATTATTTTTTGAATAATTTACTATAGAAAAGGGAATCCCTGGCGGATTTGAAATTTGCGACAGTTGAAAATTATTTTTTGAATAATTTACTATAGAAAAGGCAATCCCTGGCGTAATTAAAATTTGCGACACTTGAAAATTATTTTTTGAATAATTTACTATAGAAAAGGCAATCCCTGGCGTAATTAAAATTTGCGACAGTTGAAAATTATTTTTTGAATAATTTACTATAGAAAAGGCAATCCCTGGCGTAATTAAAATTTGCGACAGTATAAAATTATTTTATGAATAATTTACTATAGAAAAGGCAATCCCTGGCGTATTTAAAATTTGCGACAGTATAAAATTATTTTTTGAATAATTTACTATAGAAAAGGCAATCCCTGGCGTAATTAAAATTTGCGACAGTAGAAAATTATTTTTTGAATAATTTACTATAGAAAAGGCAATCCCTGGCGTAATTAAAATTTGCGACAGTAAAAAATTAATATTTTGAAAAATTTACTGTAGAAAAGGCAATCCCTGGCGCAATTAAAACTTGCGATAGTAAAAAATTATTTTTTGAATAATTTATTATAGAAAAGGCAATCCCTGGCGTATTTAAAATTTGCGACAGTAAAAAATTATTTTTTGAATAATTTACTATAGAAAAGGCAATCCCTGGCATATTTAAAATTTGCGACAGTAAAAAATTAATATTTTGAAAAATTTACTGTAGAAAAGGCAATCCCTGGCGCAATTAAAATTTGCGACAGTATAAAATTATTTTTTGCAAATTTTACTATAGAAAAGGCAATCCCTGGCGCAATTAAAATTTGCGACAGTAGAAAATTATTTTTTGAATAATTTACTATAGAAAAGGCAATCCCTGGCGGATTTGAAATTTGCGACAGTAAAAAATTATTTTTTGAATAATTTACTATAGAAAAGGCAATCCCTGGCGCAGTTAAAATTTGCGACAGTTGAAAATTATTTTTTGAATAATTTACTATAGAAAAGGCAATCCCTGGCGTAATTAAAATTTGCGACAGTTGAAAATTATTTTGTGAATAATTTACTATAGAAAAGGCAATCCCTGGCGCACTTAAAATTTGCGACAGTAAAAAATTATTTTTTGAATAATTTACTATAGAAAGGCAATCCCTGGCGTATTTAAAATTTGCGACAGTAAAAAATTATTTTTTGAATAATTTACTATAGAAAAGGCAATCACTGGCGTAATTAAAATTTGCGACAGTATAAAATTATTTATTGAATAATTTACTATAGAAAAGGCAATCCCTGGCGTATTTAAAATTTGCGACAGTAAAAAATTATTTTTTGAATAATTTGCTATAGAAAAGGCAATCCCTGGCGTATTTAAAATTTGCGACAGTAAAAAATTAATATTTTGAAAAATTTACTGTAGAAAAGGCAATCCCTGGCACAATTAAAATTTGCGACAGTATAAAATTATTTTTTGCAAAATTTACTATAGAAAAGGCAATCCCTGGCGTAATTAAAATTTGCGACAGTAAAAAATTATTTTTTGAATAATTTACTATAGAAAAGGCAATCCCTGGCGTAATTAAAATTTGCGACAGTTGAAAATTATTTTTTGAATAATTTACTATAGAAAAGGCAATCCCTGGCGTAATTAAAATTTGCGACAGTAGAAAATTATTTTTTGAATAATTTACTATAGAAAAGGCAATCCCTGGCGTAATTAAAATTTGCGACAGTAGAAAATTATTTTTTGAATAATTTACTATAGAAAAGGCAATCCCTGGCGTAATTAAATTTGCGACAGTAAAAAATTATTTTTTGAATTATTTACTATAGAAAAGGCAATCCCTGGCGCAATTAAAACTTGCGATAGTAAAAAATTATTTTTTGAATAATTTACTATAGAAAAAGCAATCCCTGGCGTTATTAAAATTTGCGACAGTAGAAAATTATTTTTTGAATAATTTACTATAGAAAAGGCAATCCCTGGCGTAATTAAAATTTGCGACAGTTGAAAATTATTTTGTGAATAATTTACTATAGAAAAGGCAATCCCTGGCGTAATTAAAATTTGCGACAGTTGAAAATTATTTTTTTGCAAAATTTACTATAGAAAAGGAAATCCCTGGCGTATTTAAAATTTGCGACAGTAGAAAATTATTTTTTGAATAATTTACTATAGAAAAGGCAATCCCTGGGATATTCAAAATTTGCGACAGTAGAAAATTATTTTTTGAATAATTTACTATAGAAAAGGCAATCCCTGGCGTAATTAAGATTTGCGACAGTTGAAAATTAATTTTTGAATAATTTACTATAGAAAAGGCAATCCCTGGCGTATTTAAAATTTGCGACAGTAAAAAATTATTTTTTGAATAATTTACTATAGAAAAGGCAATCCCTGGCGCACTTAAAATTTGCGACAGTAAAAAATTATTTTTTGAATAATTTACTATAGAAAAGGCAATCCCTGGCGTAATTAAAATTTGCGACAGTTGAAAATTATTTTTTGAATAATTTACTATAGAAAAGGCAATCCCTGGCGTAATTAAAATTTGCGACAGTATAAAATTATTTTTTGAATTATTTACTATAGAAAAGGCAATCCCTGGCGTAATTAAAATTTGCGGCAGTATAAAATTATTTTTTGAATAATTTACTATAGAAAAGGTAATCCCTGGCGTATTTAAAATTTGCGACAGTATAAAATTATTTTTTGAATAATTTACTATAGAAAAGGCAATCCCTGGCGTAATTAAAATTTGCGACAGTAGAATATTATTTTCTGAATAATTTACTATAGAAAAGGCAATCCCTGGCGAAATTAAAATTTGCGACTGTAAAAAATTAATATTTTGAAAAATTTACTGTAGAAAAGGCAATCCCTGGCGCAATTAAAACTTGCGATAGTAAAAAATTATTTTTTGAATAATTTACTATAGAAAAGGCAATCCCTGGCGTATTTGAAATTTGCGACAGTTGAAAATTATTTTTTGAATAATTTACTATAGAAAAGGCAATCCCTACGTTATTTAAAATTTGCGACAGTAAAAAATTAATATTTTGAAAAATTTACTGTAGAAAAGGCAATCCCTGGCGCAATTAAAATTTGCGAGAGTATAAAATTATTTTTTGCAAAATTTATTATAGAAAAGGCGCAATTAAAATTTGCGACAGTAGAAAATTATTTTTTGAATAATTTACTATAGAAAAGGCAATCCCTGGCGGATTTGAAATTTGCGACAGTAAAAAATTATTTTTTGAATAATTTACTATAGAAAAGGCAATCCCTGGCGCAATTAAAATTTGCGACAGTTGATAATTATTTTTTGAATAATTTACTATAGAAAAGGCAATCCCTGGCGCACTTAAAATTTGCCACAGTAAAAAATTATTTTTTGAATAATTTACTATAGAAAAGGCAATCCCTGGCGTAATTAAAATTTGCGACAGTATAAAATTATTTTTTGAATAATTTACTATAGAAAAGGCAATCCCTGGCGTATTTAAAATTTGTGACAGTATAAAATTATTTTTTGAATAATTTACTATAGAAAAGGCAATCCCTGGCGTAATTAAAATTTGCGACAGTAGAAAATTATTTTTTGAATAACTTACTATAGAAAAGGCAATCTCTGGCGTAATTAAAATTTGCGACAGTAAAAATTAATATTTTGAAAAATTTACTGTAGAAAAGGCAATCCCTGTCGCAATTAAAACTTGCGATAGTAAAAAATTATTTTTTGAATAATTTACTATAGAAAAGGGAATCCCTGGCGGATTTGAAATTTGCGACAGTTGAAAATTATTTTTTGAATAATTTACTATAGAAAAGGCAATCCCTGGCGTAATTAAAATTTGCGACACTTGAAAATTATTTTTTGAATAATTTACTATAGAAAAGGCAATCCCTGGCGTAATTAAAATTTGCGACAGTTGAAAATTATTTTTTGAATAATTTACTATAGAAAAGGCAATCCCTGGCGTAATTAAAATTTGCGACAGTATAAAATTATTTTATGAATAATTTACTATAGAAAAGGCAATCCCTGGCGTAATTAAAATTTGCGAAAGTAAAAAATTAATATTTTGAAAAATTTACTGTAGAAAAGGCAATCCCTGGCGCAATTAAAACTTGCGATAGTAAAAAAATTATTTTTTGAATAATTTATTATAGAAAAGGCAATCCCTGGCGTATTTAAAATTTGCGACAGTAAAAAATTATTTTTTGAATAATTTACTATAGAAAAGGCAATCCCTGTCGCAATTAAAACTTGCGATAGTAAAAAATTATTTTTTGAATAATTTATTATAGAAAAGGCAATCCCTGGCGTAATTAAAATTTGCGACAGTAAAAAATTAATATTTTGAATAATTTATTATAGAAAAGGCAATCCCTGGCGTAATTAAAATTTGCGACAGTAAAAAATTAATATTTTGAAAAATTTACTGTAGAAAAGGCAATCCCTGTCGCAATTAAAACTTGCGATAGTAAAAAATTATTTTTTGAATAATTTACTATAGAAAAGGGAATCCCTGGCGGATTTGAAATTTGCGACAGTTGAAAATTATTTTTTGAATAATTTACTATAGAAAAGGCAATCCCTGGCGTAATTAAAATTTGCGACACTTGAAAATTATTTTTTGAATAATTTACTATAGAAAAGGCAATCCCTGGCGTAATTAAAATTTGCGACAGTATAAAATTATTTTTTGAATAATTTACTATAGAAAAGGCAATCCCTGGCGTAATTAAAATTTGCGACAGTAGAAAATTATTTTTTGAATAATTTACTATAGAAAAGGCAATCCCTGGCGTAATTAAAATTTGCGACAGTAAAAAATTAATATTTTGAAAAATTTACTGTAGAAAAGGCAATCCCTGGCGCAATTAAAACTTGCGATAGTAAAAAATTATTTTTTGAATAATTTATTATAGAAAAGGCAATCCCTGGCGTATTTAAAATTTGCGACAGTAAAAAATTATTTTTTGAATAATTTACTATAGAAAAGGCAATCCCTGGCATATTTAAAATTTGCCACAGTAAAAAATTAATATTTTGAAAAATTTACTATAGAAAAGGGAATCCCTGGCGGATTTGAAATTTGCGACAGTTGAAAATTATTTTTTGAATAATTTACTATAGAAAAGGCAATCCCTGGCGTAATTAAAATTTGCGACACTTGAAAATAATTTTTTGAATAATTTACTATAGAAAAGGCAATCCCTGGCGTAATTAAAATTTGCGACAGTTGAAAATTATTTTTTGAATAATTTACTATAGAAAAGGCAATCCCTGGCGTAATTAAAATTTGCGACAGTATAAAATTATTTTATGAATAATTTACTATAGAAAAGGCAATCCCTGGCGTAATTAAAATTTGCGACAGTAAAAAATTAATATTTTGAAAAATTTACTGTAGAAAAGGCAATCCCTGGCGCAATTAAAACTTGCGATAGTAAAAAATTATTTTTTGAATAATTTATTATAGAAAAGGCAATCCCTGGCGTATTTAAAATTTGCGACAGTAAAAAATTATTTTTTGAATAATTTACTATAGAAAAGGCAATCCCTGTCGCAATTAAAACTTGCGATAGTAAAAAATTATTTTTTGAATTATTTATTATAGAAAAGGCAATCCCTGGCGTAATTAAAATTTGCAACAGTAAAAAATTAATATTTTGAATAATTTATTATAGAAAAGGCAATCCCTGGCGTAATTAAAATTTGCGACAGTAAAAAATTAATATTTTGAAAAATTTACTGTAGAAAAGGCAATCCCTGTCGCAATTAAAACTTGCGATAGTAAAAAATTATTTTTTGAATAATTTACTATAGAAAAGGGAATCCCTGGCGGATTTGAAATTTGCGACAGTTGAAAATTATATTTTGAATAATTTACTATAGAAAGGCAATCCCTGGCGTAATTAAAATTTGCGACAGTTGAAAATTATTTTTTGAATAATTTACTATAGAAAAGGCAATCCCTGGCGTAATCAAAATTTGCGACAGTTGAAAATTATTTTTTGAATAATTTACTATAGAAAAGGCAATCCCTGGCGTAATTAAAATTTGCGACAGTATAAAATTATTTTTTGAATAATTTACTATAGAAAAGGCAATCCCTGGCGTATTTAAAATTTGCGACAGTATAAAATTATTTTTTGAATAATTTACTATAGAAAAGGCAATCCCTGGCGTAATTAAAATTTGCGACAGTAGAAAATTATTTTTTGAATAATTTACTATAGAAAAGGCAATCCCTGGCGTAATTAAAATTTGCGACAGTAAAAAATTATTTTTTGAATAATTTACTATAGAAAAGGCAATCCCTGGCGTAATTAAAATTTGCGACAGTATAAAATTATTTTTTGAATAATTTACTATAGAAAAGGCAATCCCTGGCGTATTTAAAATTTGCGACAGTAAAAAATTATTTTTTGAATAATTTGCTATAAAAAAGGCAATCCCTGGCGTATTTAAAATTTGCGACAGTAAAAAATTAATATTTTGAAAAATTTACTGTAGAAAAGGCAATCCCTGGCGCAATTAAAATTTGCGACAGTATAAAATTATTTTTTGCAAAATTTACTATAGAAAAGGCAATCCCTGGCGTAATTAAAATTTGCGACAGTAAAAAATTATTTTTTGAATAATTTACTATAGAAAAGGCAATCCCTGGCGTAATTAAAATTTGCGACAGTTGAAAATTATTTTTTGAATAATTTACTATAGAAAAGGCAATCCCTGGCGTAATTAAAATTTGCGACAGTAGAAAATTATTTTTTGAATAATTTACTATAGAAAAGGCAATCCCTGGCGTAATTAAAATTTGCGACAGTAGAAAATTATTTTTTGAATAATTTACTATAGAAAAGGCAATCCCTGGCGCAATTAAAATTTGCGACAGTTGAAAATTGTTTTTTGAATAATTTACTATAGAAAAGGCAATCCCTGGCGTAATTAAAATTTGCGACAGTTGAAAATTATTTTTTGAATAATTTACTATAGAAAAGGCAATCCCTGGCGTAATTAAAATTTGCGACAGTATAAAATTATTTTTTGAATAATTTACTATAGAAAAGGCAATCCCTGGCGTATTTAAAATTTGTGACAGTATAAAATTATTTTTTGAATAATTTACTATAGAAAAGGCAATCCCTGGCGTAATTAAAATTTGCGACAGTAGAAAATTATTTTTTGAATAACTTACTATAGAAAAGGCAATCTCTGGCGTAATTAAAATTTGCGACAGTAAAAAATTAATATTTTGAAAAATTTACTGTAGAAAAGGCAATCCCTGTCGCAATTAAAACTTGCGATAGTAAAAAATTATTTTTTGAATAATTTACTATAGAAAAGGGAATCCCTGGCGGATTTGAAATTTGCGACAGTTGAAAATTATTTTTTGAATAATTTACTATAGAAAAGGCAATCCCTGGCGTAATTAAAATTTGCGACACTTGAAAATTATTTTTTGAATAATTTACTATAGAAAAGGCAATCCCTGGCGTAATTAAAATTTGCGACAGTTGAAAATTATTTTTTGAATAATTTACTATAGAAAAGGCAATCCCTGGCGTAATTAAAATTTGCGACAGTATAAAATTATTTTATGAATAATTTACTATAGAAAAGGCAATCCCTGGCGTATTTAAAATTTGCGACAGTATAAAATTATTTTTTGAATAATTTACTATAGAAAAGGCAATCCCTGGCGTAATTAAAATTTGCGACAGTAGAAAATTATTTTTTGAATAATTTACTATAGAAAAGGCAATCCCTGGCGTAATTAAAATTTGCGACAGTAAAAAATTAATATTTTGAAAAATTTACTGTAGAAAAGGCAATCCCTGGCGCAATTAAAACTTGCGATAGTAAAAAATTATTTTTTGAATAATTTATTATAGAAAAGGCAATCCCTGGCGTATTTAAAATTTGCGACAGTAAAAAATTATTTTTTGAATAATTTACTATAGAAAAGGCAATCCCTGGCATATTTAAAATTTGCGACAGTAAAAAATTAATATTTTGAAAAATTTACTGTAGAAAAGGCAATCCCTGGCGCAATTAAAATTTGCGACAGTATAAAATTATTTTTTGCAAATTTTACTATAGAAAAGGCAATCCCTGGCGCAATTAAAATTTGCGACAGTAGAAAATGATTTTTTGAATAATTTACTATAGAAAAGGCAATCCCTGGCGGATTTGAAATTTGCGACAGTAAAAAATTATTTTTTGAATAATTTACTATAGAAAAGGCAATCCCTGGCGCAGTTAAAATTTGCGACAGTTGAAAATTATTTTTTGAATAATTTACTATAGAAAAGGCAATCCCTGGCGCACTTAAAATTTGCGACAGTAAAAAATTATTTTTTGAATAATTTACTATAGAAAGGCAATCCCTGGCGTATTTAAAATTTGCGACAGTAAAAAATTATTTTTTGAATAATTTACTATAGAAAAGGCAATCACTGGCGTAATTAAAATTTGCGACAGTATAAAATTATTTATTGAATAATTTACTATAGAAAAGGCAATCCCTGGCGTATTTAAAATTTGCGACAGTAAAAAATTATTTTTTGAATAATTTGCTATAGAAAAGGCAATCCCTGGCGTATTTAAAATTTGCGACAGTAAAAAATTAATATTTTGAAAAATTTACTGTAGAAAAGGCAATCCCTGGCACAATTAAAATTTGCGACAATATAAAATTATTTTTTGCAAATTTTACTATAGAAAAGGCAATCCCTGGCGTAATTAAAATTTGCGACAGTAAAAAATTATTTTTTGAATAATTTACTATAGAAAAGGCAATCCCTGGCGTAATTAAAATTTGCGACAGTTGAAAATTATTTTTTGAATAATTTACTATAGAAAAGGCAATCCCTGGCGTAATTAAAATTTGCGACAGTAGAAAATTATTTTTTGAATAATTTACTATAGAAAAGGCAATCCCTGGCGTAATTAAAATTTGCGACAGTAGAAAATTATTTTTTGAATAATTTACTATAGAAAAGGCAATCCCTGGCGTAATTAAATTTGCGACAGTAAAAAATTATTTTTTGAATTATTTACTATAGAAAAGGCAATCCCTGGCGCAATTAAAACTTGCGATAGTAAAAAATTATTTTTTGAATAATTTACTATAGAAAAGGCAATCCCTGGCGTTATTAAAATTTGCGACAGTAGAAAATTATTTTTTGAATAATTTACTATAGAAAAGGCAATCCCTGGCGTAATTAAAATTTGCGACAGTTGAAAATTATTTTGTGAATAATTTACTATAGAAAAGGCAATCCCTGGCGTAATTAAAATTTGCGACAGTTGAAAATTATTTTTTTGCAAAATTTACTATAGAAAAGGAAATCCCTGGCGTATTTAAAATTTGCGACAGTAGAAAATTATTTTTTGAATAATTTACTATAGAAAAGGCAATCCCTGGGATATTCAAAATTTGCGACAGTAGAAAATTATTTTTTGAATAATTTACTATAGAAAAGGCAATCCCTGGCGTAATTAAGATTTGCGACAGTTGAAAATTAATTTTTGAATAATTTACTATAGAAAAGGCAATCCCTGGCGTATTTAAAATTTGCGACAGTAAAAAATTATTTTTTGAATAATTTACTATAGAAAAGGCAATCCCTGGCGCACTTAAAATTTGCGACAGTAAAAAATTATTTTTTGAATAATTTACTATAGAAAAGGCAATCCCTGGCGTAATTAAAATTTGCGACAGTTGAAAATTATTTTTTGAATAATTTACTATAGAAAAGGCAATCCCTGGCGTAATTAAAATTTGCGACAGTATAAAATTATTTTTTGAATAATTTACTATAGAAAAGGCAATCCCTGGCGTAATTAAAATTTGCGGCAGTATAAAATTATTTTTTGAATAATTTACTATAGAAAAGGTAATCCCTGGCGTATTTAAAATTTGCGACAGTATAAAATTATTTTTTGAATAATTTACTATAGAAAACGCAATCCCTGGCGTAATTAATAGTTTGCGACAGTAGAATATTATTTTCTGAATAATTTACTATAGAAAAGGCAATCCCTGGCGAAATTAAAATTTGCGACTGTAAAAAATTAATATTTTCAAAAATTTACTGTAGAAAAGGCAATCCCTGGCGCAATTAAAACTTGCGATAGTAAAAATTATTTTTTGAATAATTTACTATAGAAAAGGCAATCCCTGGCGTATTTAAAATTTGCGACAGTAAAAAATTATTTTTTGAATAATTTACTATAGAAAAGGCAATCCCTACGTTATTTAAAATTTGCGACAGTAAAAAATTAATATTTTGAAAAATTTACTTTAGAAAAGGCAATCCTGGCGCAATTAAAATTTGCGAGAGTATAAAATTATTTTTTGCAAAATTTAATTATAGAAAAGGCGCAATTAAAATTTGCTGACAATAGAAAATTATTTTTTGAATAATTTACTATAGAAAAGGCAATCCTAGGCGGATTTGAAATTTGCGACAGTAAAAAATTATTTTTTGAATAATTTACTATAGAAAAGGCAATCCCTGGCGCAATTAAAATTTGCGACAGTTGAAAATTATTTTTTGAATAATTTACTATAGAAAAGGCAATCCCTGGCGCACTTAAAATTTGCGACAGTAAAAAATTATTTTTTGAATAATTTACTATAGAAAAGGCAATCCCTGGCGTAATTAAAATTTGCGACAGTATAAAATTATTTTTTGAATAATTTACTATAGAAAAGGCAATCCCTGGCGTATTTAAAATTTGTGACAGTATAAAATTATTTTTTGAATAATTTACTATAGAAAAGGCAATCCCTGGCGTAATTAAAATTTGCGACAGTAGAAAATTATTTTTGAATAACTTACTATAGAAAAGGCAATCTCTGGCGTAATTAAAATTTGCGACAGTAAAAAATTAATATTTTGAAAAATTTACTGTAGAAAAGGCAATCCCTGTCGCAATTAAAACTTGCGATAGTAAAAAATTATTTTTGAATAATTTACTATAGAAAAGGGAATCCCTGGCCGATTTGAAATTTGCGACAGTTGAAAATTATTTTTTGAATAATTTACTATAGAAAAGGCAATCCTGGCGTAATTAAAATTTGCGACACTTGAAAATTATTTTTTGAATAATTTACTATAGAAAAGGCAATCCCTGGCGTAATTAAAATTTGCGACAGTTGAAAATTATTTTTTGAATAATTTACTATAGAAAAGGCAATCCCTGGCGTAAATTAATAATTTGCGGACAGTATAAAATTATTTTATGAATAATTTACTATAGAAAAGGCAATCCTGGCGTAATTAAAATTTGCGACAGTAAAAAATTAATATTTTGAAAAATTTACTGTAGAAAAGGCAATCCCTGGCGCAATTAAAACTTGCGATAGTAAAAAATTATTTTTTGAATAATTTATTATAGAAAAGGCAATCCCTGGCGTATTTAAAATTTGCGACAGTAAAAAATTATTTTTTGAATAATTTACTATAGAAAAGGCAATCCCTGTCGCAATTAAAACTTGCGATAGTAAAAAATTATTTTTTGAATAATTTATTATAGAAAAGGCAATCCCTGGCGTAATTAAAATTTGCGACAGTAAAAAATTAATATTTTGAATAATTTATTATAGAAAAGGCAATCCCTGGCGTAATTAAAATTTGCGACAGTAAAAAATTAATATTTTGAAAAATTTACTGTAGAAAAGGCAATCCCTGTCGCAATTAAAACTTGCGATAGTAAAAAATTATTTTTGAATAATTTACTATAGAAAAGGGAATCCCTGGCGGATTTGAAATTTGCGACAGTTGAAAATTATTTTTTGAATAATTTACTATAGAAAAGGTCAATCCCTGGCGTAATTAAAATTTGCGACACTTGAAAATTATTTTTTGAATATTTACTATAGAAAAGGCAATCCCTGGCGTAATTAAAATTGCGACAGTATAAAATTATTTTTTGAATAATTTACTATAGAAAAGGCAATCCCTGGCGTAATTAAAATTTGCGACAGTAGAAAATTATTTTTTGAATAATTTACTATAGAAAAGGCAATCCCTGGCGTAATTAAAATTTGCGACAGTAAAAAATTAATATTTTGAAAAATTTACTGTAGAAAAGGCAATCCCTGGCGCAATTAAAACTTGCGATAGTAAAAAATTATTTTTTGAATAATTTATTATAGAAAAGGCAATCCCTGGCGTATTTAAAATTTGCGACAGTAAAAAATTATTTTTTGAATAATTTACTATAGAAAAGGCAATCCCTGGCATATTTAAAATTTGCGACAGTAAAAAATTAATATTTTGAAAAATTTACTATAGAAAAGGGAATCCTGGCGGATTTGAAATTTGCGACAGTTGAAAATTATTTTTTTGAATAATTTACTATAGAAAAGGCAATCCCTGGCGTAATTAAAATTTGCGACACTTGAAAATTATTTTTTGAATAATTTACTATAGAAAAGGCAATCCTGCGTAATTAAAATTTGCGACAGTTGAAAATTATTTTTTGAATAATTTACTATAGAAAAGGCAATCCCTGGCGTAATTAAAATTTGCGGCAGTATAAAATTATTTTATGAATAATTTACTATAGAAAAGGCAATCCCTGGCGTAATTAAAATTTGCGACAGTAAAAAATTAATATTTTGAAAAATTTACTGTAGAAAAGGCAATCCCTGGCGCAATTAAAGACTTGCGATAGTAAAAAATAATTTTTTTGAATAATTTATTATAGAAAAGGCAATCCCTGGCGTATTTAAAATTTGCGACAGTAAAAAATTATTTTTTGAATAATTTACTATAGAAAAGGCAATCCCTGTCGCAATTAAAACTTGCGATAGTAAAAAATTATTTTTGAATTATTTATTATAGAAAAGGCAATCCCTGGCGTAATTAAAATTTGCGACAGTAAAAAATTAATATTTTGAAAAAATTTACTGTAGAAAAGGCAATCCCTGTCGCAATTAAAACTTGCGATAGTAAAAAATTATTTTTTGAATAATTTACTATAGAAAAGGGAATCCCTGGCGGGATTTGAAATCTGCGACCAGTTGAAAATTATTTTTTGAATAATTTACTATAGAAAAGGCAATCCCTGGCGTAATTAAAATTTGCGACACTTGAAAATTATTTTTTGAATAATTTACTATAGAAAAGGCAACCCTGGCGTAATTAAAATTTGCGACAGTATAAAATTATTTTTTGAATATTTTACTATAGAAAAGGCAATCCCTGGCGTAATTAAAATTTGCGACAGTAGAAAATTATTTTTTGAATAATTTACTATAGAAAAGGCAATCCCTGGCGTAATTAAAATTTGCGACAGTAAAAAATTAATATTTTGAAAATTTACTGTATAAAAGGCAATCCCTGGCGCAATTAAAACTTGCGATAGTAAAAAATTATTTTTTGAATAATTTATTATAGAAAAGGCAATCCCTGGCGTATTTAAAATTTGCGACAGTAAAAAAATTATTTTTTTGAATAATTTACTATAGAAAAGGCAATCCCTGGCATATTAAAATTTGCGACAGTAAAAAATTAATATTTTGAAAAATTTACTGTAGAAAAGGCAATCCCTGGCGCAATTAAAATTTGCGACAGTATAAAATTATTTTTTGCAAATTTTACTATAGGAAAGGCAATCCTGGCGCAATTAAAATTTGCGACAGTAGAAAATTATTTTTTGAATAATTTACTATAGAAAAGGCAATCCCTGGCGGATTTGAAATTTGCGACAGTAAAAAATTATTTTTTGAATAATTTACTATAGAAAAGGCAATCCCTGCGCAGTTAAAATTTGCGACAGTTGAAAATTATTTTTTGAATAATTTACTATAGAAAAGGCAATCCCTGGCGCACTTAAAATTTGCGACAGTAAAAAATTATTTTTTGAATAATTTACTATAGAAAAGGCAATCCCTGGCGTATTTAAAATTTGCGACAGTAAAAAATTATTTTTTGAATAATTTACTATAGAAAAGGCAATCACTGGCGTAATTAAAATTTGCGACAGTATAAAATTATTTATTGAATAATTTACTATAGAAAAGGCAATCCCTGGCGTATTTAAAATTTGCGACAGTAAAAAATGTATTTTTTGAATAATTTGCTATAGAAAAGGCAATCCCTGGCGTATTTAAAATTTGCGACAGTAAAAAATTAATATTTTGAAAAATTTACTGTAGAAAAGGCAATCCCTGCACAATTAAAATTTGCGACAGTATAAAATTATTTTTTGCAAAATTTACTATAGAAAAGGCAATCCCTGCGTAATTAAAATTTGCGACAGTAAAAAATTATTTTTTGAATAATTTACTATAGAAAAGGCAATCCCTGGCGTAATTAAAATTTGCGACAGTTGAAAATTATTTTTTGAATAATTTACTATAGAAAAGGCAATCCCTGGCGTAATTAAAATTTGCGACAGTAGAAAATTTTATTTTTTGAATAATTTACTATAGAAAAGGCAATCCCTGGCGTAATTAAAATTTGCGACAGTAGAAAATTATTTTTTGAATAATTTACTATAGAAAAGGCAATCCCTGGCGTAATTAAAATTTGCGACAGTAAAAAATTAATATTTTGAAAAATTTACTGTAGAAAAGGCAATCCCTGGCGCAATTAAAACTTGCGATAGTAAAAAATTATTTTTTGAATAATTTATTATAGAAAAGGCAATCCCTGGCGTATTTAAAATTTGCGACAGTAAAAAATTATTTTTTGAATAATTTACTATAGAAAAGGCAATCCCTGGCATATTTAAAATTTGCGACAGTAAAAAAATTAATATTTTGAAAAATTTACTATAGAAAAGGGAATCCCTGGCGGATTTGAAATTTGCGACAGTTGAAAATTATTTTTTGAATAATTTACTATAGAAAAGGCAATCCCTGGCGTAATTAAAATTTGCGACACTTGAAAATTATTTTTTGAATAATTTACTATAGAAAAGGCAATCCCTGGCGTAATTAAAATTTGCGACAGTTGAAAATTATTTTTTGAATAATTTACTATAGAAAAGGCAATCCCTGGCGTAATTAAAATTTGCGGCAGTATAAAATTATTTTATGAATAATTTACTATAGAAAAGGCAATCCCTGGCGTAATTAAAATTTGCGACAGTAAAAAATTAATATTTTGAAAAATTTACTGTAGAAAAGGCAATCCCTGGCGCAATTAAAACTTGCGATAGTAAAAAATAATTTTTTGAATAATTTATTATAGAAAAGGCAATCCCTGGCGTATTTAAAATTTGCGACAGTAAAAAATTATTTTTTGAATAATTTACTATAGAAAAGGCAATCCCTGTCGCAATTAAAACTTGCGATAGTAAAAAATTATTTTTTGAATTATTTATTATAGAAAAGGCAATCCCTGGCGTAATTAAAATTTGCGACAGTAAAAAATTAATATTTTGAAAAATTTACTGTAGAAAAGGCAATCCCTGTCGCAATTAAAACTTGCGATAGTAAAAAATTATTTTTTGAATAATTTACTATAGAAAAGGGAATCCCTGGCGGATTTGAAATTTGCGACAGTTGAAAATTATTTTTTGAATAATTTACTATAGAAAAGGCAATCCCTGGCGTAATTAAAATTTGCGACACTTGAAAATTATTTTTTGAATAATTTACTATAGAAAAGGCAATCCCTGGCGTAATTAAAATTTGCGACAGTATAAAAATTATTTTTTGAATAATTTACTATAGAAAAGGCAATCCCTGGCGTAATTAAAATTTGCGACAGTAGAAAATTATTTTTTGAATAATTTACTATAGAAAAGGCAATCCCTGGCGTAATTAAAATTTGCGACAGTAAAAAATTAATATTTGAAAAATTTACTGTATAAAAGGCAATCCCTGGCGCAATTAAAACTTGCGATAGTAAAAAATTATTTTTTGAATAATTTATTATAGAAAAGGCAATCCCTGGCGTATTTAAAATTTGCGACAGTAAAAAATTATTTTTTGAATAATTTACTATAGAAAAGGCAATCCCTGGCATATTTAAAATTTGCGACAGTAAAAAATTAATATTTTGAAAAATTTACTGTAGAAAAGGCAATCCCTGCGCAATTAAAATTTGCGACAGTATAAAATTATTTTTTGCAAATTTTACTATAGGAAAAGGCAATCCCTGGCGCAATTAAAATTTGCGACAGTAGAAAATTATTTTTTGAATAATTTACTATAGAAAAGGCAATCCCTGGCGGATTTGAAATTTGCGACAGTAAAAAATTATTTTTTGAATAATTTACTATAGAAAAGGCAATCCCTGGCGCAGTTAAAATTTGCGACAGTTGAAAATTATTTTTTGAATAATTTACTATAGAAAAGGCAATCCCTGGCGCACTTAAAATTTGCGACAGTAAAAAATTATTTTTTGAATAATTTACTATAGAAAAGGCAA
This sequence comes from Dioctria linearis, assembly GCA_963930735.1. NCBI lineage: Eukaryota > Metazoa > Arthropoda > Insecta > Diptera > Asilidae > Dioctria > Dioctria linearis. The sequence continues at coordinate 60,336 of CAWVNZ010002089.1, forward strand.
TCCCTGGCGTATTTAAAATTTGCGACAGTAAAAAATTATTTTTTGAATAATTTACTATAGAAAAGGCAATCACTGGCGTAATTAAAATTTGCGACAGTATAAAATTATTTATTGAATAATTTACTATAGAAAAGGCAATCCCTGGCGTATTTAAAATTTGCGACAGTAAAAAATTATTTTTTGAATAATTTGCTATAGAAAAGGCAATCCCTGGCGTATTTAAAATTTGCGACAGTAAAAAATTAATATTTTGAAAAATTTACTGTAGAAAAGGCAATCCCTGGCACAATTAAAATTTGCGACAGTATAAAATTATTTTTTGCAAAATTTACTATAGAAAAGGCAATCCCTGGCGTAATTAAAATTTGCGACAGTAAAAAATTATTTTTTGAATAATTTACTATAGAAAAGGCAATCCCTGGCGTAATTAAAATTTGCGACAGTTGAAAATTATTTTTTGAATAATTTACTATAGAAAAGGCAATCCCTGGCGTAATTAAAATTTGCGACAGTAGAAAATTATTTTTTGAATAATTTACTATAGAAAAGGCAATCCCCTGGCGTAATTAAAATTTGCGACAGTAGAAAATTATTTTTTGAATAATTTACTATAGAAAAGGCAATCCCTGGCGTAATTAAATTTGCGACAGTAAAAAATTATTTTTTGAATTATTTACTATAGAAAAGGCAATCCCTGGCGCAATTAAAACTTGCGATAGTAAAAAATTATTTTTTGAATAATTTACTATAGAAAAGGCAATCCCTGGCGTTATTAAAATTTGCGACAGTAGAAAATTATTTTTTGAATAATTTACTATAGAAAAGGCAATCCCTGGCGTAATTAAAATTTGCGACAGTTGAAAATTATTTTGTGAATAATTTACTATAGAAAAGGCAATCCCTGGCGTAATTAAAATTTGCGACAGTTGAAAATTATTTTTTTGCAAAATTTACTATAGAAAAGGAAATCCCTGGCGTATTTAAAATTTGCGACAGTAGAAAATTATTTTTTGAATAATTTACTATAGAAAAGGCAATCCCTGGGATATTCAAAATTTGCGACAGTAGAAAATTATTTTTTGAATAATTTACTATAGAAAAGGCAATCCCTGGCGTAATTAAGATTTGCGACAGTTGAAAATTATTTTTTGAATAATTTACTATAGAAAAGGCAATCCCTGGCGTATTTAAAATTTGCGACAGTAAAAAATTATTTTTTGAATAATTTACCATAGAAAAGGCAATCCCTGGCGCACTTAAAATTTGCGACAGTAAAAAATTATTTTTTGAATAATTTACTATAGAAAAGGCAATCCCTGGCGTAATTAAAATTTGCGACAGTTGAAAATTATTTTTTGAATAATTTACTATAGAAAAGGCAATCCCTGGCGTAATTAAAATTTGCGACAGTATAAAATTATTTTTTGAATAATTTACTATAGAAAAGGCAATCCCTGGCGTAATTAAAATTTGCGGCAGTATAAAATTATTTTTTGAATAATTTACTATAGAAAAGGTAATCCCTGGCGTATTTAAAATTTGCGACAGTATAAAATTATTTTTTGAATAATTTACTATAGAAAAGGCAATCCCTGGCGTAATTAAAATTTGCGACAGTAGAATATTATTTTCTGAATAATTTACTATAGAAAAGGCAATCCCTGGCGAAATTAAAATTTGCGACTGTAAAAAATTAATATTTTGAAAAATTTACTGTAGAAAAGGCAATCCCTGGCGCAATTAAAACTTGCGATAGTAAAAAATTATTTTTCGAATAATTTACTATAGAAAAGGCAATCCCTGGCGTATTTAAAATTTGCGACAGTAAAAAATTATTTTTTGAATAATTTACTATAGAAAAGGCAATCCCTACGTTATTTAAAATTTGCGACAGTAAAAAATTAATATTTTGAAAAATTTACTGTAGAAAAGGCAATCCCTGGCGCAATTAAAATTTGCGAGAGTATAAAATTATTTTTTGCAAAATTTATTATAGAAAAGGCAATCCCTGGCGCAATTAAAATTTGCGACAGTAGAAAATTATTTTTTGAATAATTTACTATAGAAAAGGCAATCCCTGGCGGATTTGAAATTTGCGACAGTAAAAAATTATTTTTTGAATAATTTACTATAGAAAAGGCAATCCCTGGCGCAATTAAAATTTGCGACAGTTGAAAATTATTTTTTGAATAATTTACTATAGAAAAGGCAATCCCTGGCGCACTTAAAATTTGCGACAGTAAAAAATTATTTTTTGAATAATTTACTATAGAAAAGGCAATCCCTGGCGTATTGAAAATTTGCGACAGTAAAAAATTATTTTTTGAATAATTTACTATAGAAGAGGCAATCCCTGGCGCAATTAAAACTTGCGACAGTAGAAAATTATTTTTTGAATAATTTACTATAGAAAAGGCAATCCCTGGCGTAATTAAAATTTGCGACAGTTGAAAATTATTTTTTGAATAATTTACTATAGAAAAGGCAATCCCTGGCGTAATCAAAATTTGCGACAGTATAAAATTATTTTTTGAATAATTTACTATAGAAAAGGCAATCCCTGGCGTAATTAAAATTTGCGACAGTATAAAATTATTTTTTGAATAATATACTATAGAAAAGGCAATCCCTGGCGTATTTAAAATTTGCGACAGTATAAAATTATTTTTTGAATAATTTACTATAGAAAAGGCAATCCCTGGCGTAATTAAAATTTGCGACAGTAGAAAATTATTTTTTGAATAATTTACTATAGAAAAGGCAATCCCTGGCGTAATTAAAATTTGCGACAGTAAAAAATTAATATTTTGAAAAATTTACTGTAGAAAAGGCAATCCCTGGCGCAATTAAAACTTGCGATAGTAAAAAATTATTTTTTGAATAATTTATTATAGAAAAGGCAATCCCTGGCGTATTTAAAATTTGCGACAGTAAAAAATTATTTTTTGAATAATTTACTATAGAAAAGGCAATCCCTGGCGTATTTAAAATTTGCGGCAGTAAAAAATTAATATTTTGAAAAATTTACTGTAGAAAAGGCAATCCCTGGCGTAATTAAAATTTGCGACAGTAGAAAATTATTTTTTGAATAATTTACTATAGAAAAGACAATCTCTGGCGTAATTAAAATTTGCGACAGTAAAAAATTAATATTTTGAAAAATTTACTGTAGAAAAGGCAATCCCTGGCGCAATTAAAACTTGCGATAGTAAAAAATTATTTTTTGAATAATTTACTATAGAAAAGGCAATCCCTGGCGGATTTGAAATTTCCGACAGTTGAAAATTATTTTTTGAATAATTTACTATAGAAAAGGCAATCCCTGGTGTAATTAAAATTTGCGACAGTTGAAAATTATTTTTTGAATAATTTACTATAGAAAAGGCAATCCCTGGCGTAATTAAAATTTGCGACAGTTGAAAATTATTTTTTGAATAATTTACTATAGAAAAGGCAATCCCTGGCGTAATTAAAATTTGCGACAGTATAAAATTATTTTATGAATAATTTACTATAGAAAAGGCAATCCCTGGCGTATTTAAAATTTGCGACAGTATAAAATTATTTTTTGAATAATTTACTATAGAAAAGGCAATCCCTGGCGTAATTAAAATTTGCGACAGTAGAAAATTATTTTTTGAATAATTTACTATAGAAAAGGCAATCCCTGGCGTAATTAAAATTTGCGACAGTAAAAAATTAATATTTTGAAAAATTTACTGTAGAAAAGGCAATCCCTGGCGCAATTAAAACTTGCGATAGTAAAAAATTATTTTTTGAATAATTTATTATAGAAAAGGCAATCATCCCTGGCGTATTTAAAATTTGCGACAGTAAAAAATTATTTTTTGAATAATTTACTATAGAAAAGGCAATCCCTGGCATATTTAAAATTTGCGACAGTAAAAAATTAATATTTTGAAAAATTTACTGTAGAAAAGGCAATCCCTGGCGCAATTAAAATTTGCGACAGTATAAAATTATTTTTTGCAAAATTTACTATAGAAAAGGCAATCCCTGGCGCAATTAAAATTTGCGACAGTAGAAAATTATTTTTTGAATAATTTACTATAAAAAAGGCAATCCCTGGCGGATTTGAAATTTGCGAGAGTAAAAAATTATTTTTTGAATAATTTACTATAGAAAAGGCAATCCCTGGCGCAGTTAAAATTTGCGACAGTTGAAAATTATTTTTTGAATAATTTACTATAGAAAAGGCAATCCCTGGCGCACTTAAAATTTGCGACAGTAAAAAATTATTTTTTGAATAATTTACTATAGAAAAGGCAATCCCTGGCGTATTTAAAATTTGCGACAGTAAAAAATTATTTTTTGAATAATTTACTATAGAAAAGGCAATCCCTGGCGTAATTAAAATTTGCGATATTATAAAATTATTTTTTGAATAATTTACTATAGAAAAGGCAATCCCTGGCGTATTTAAAATTTGCGACAGTAAAAAATTATTTTTTGAATAATTTGCTATAGAAAAGGCAATCCCTGGCGTATTTAAAATTTGCGACAGTAAAAAATTAATATTTTGAAAAATTTACTGTAGAAAAGGCAATCGCTGGCACAATTAAAATTTGCGACAGTATAAAATTATTTTTTGCAAAATTTACTATAGAAAAGGCAATCCCTGGCGTAATTAAAATTTGCGACAGTAAAAAATTATTTTTTGAATAATTTACTATAGAAAAGGCAATCCCTGGCGTAATTAAAATTTGCGACAGTTGAAAATAATTTTTTGAATAATTTACTATAGAAAAGGCAATCCCTGGCGTAATTAAAATTTGCGACAGTAGAAAATTATTTTTTGAATAATTTACTATAGAAAAGGCAATCCCTGGCGTAATTAAAATTTGCGACAGTAGAAAATTATTTTTTGAATAATTTACTATAGAAAAGGCAATCCCTGGCGTAATTAAAATTTGCGACAGTAAAAAATTATTTTTTGAATAATTTACTATAGAAAAGGCAATCCCTGGCGCAATTAAAACTTGCGATAGTAAAAAATTATTTTTTGAATAATTTACTATAGAAAAGGCAATCCCTGGCGTAATTAAAATTTGCGACAGTAGAAAATTATTTTTTGAATAATTTACTATAGAAAAGGCAATCCCTGGCGTAATTAAAATTTGCGACAGTTGAAAATTATTTTTTGAATAATTTACTATAGAAAAGGCAATCCCTGGCGTAATTAAAATTTGCGACAGTTGAAAATTATTTTTTTGCAAAATTTACTATAGAAAAGGCAATCCCTGGCGTATTTAAAATTTGCGACAGTAGAAAATTATTTTTTGAATAATTTACTATAGAAAAGGCAATCCCTGGGATATTTAAAATTTGCGACAGTAGAAAATTATTTTTTGAATAATTTACTATAGAAAAGGCAATCCCTGGCGTAATTAAAATTTGCGACAGTTGAAAATTATTTTTTGAATAATTTACTATAGAAAAGGCAATCCCTGGTGTATTTAAAATTTGCGACAGTAAAAAATTATTTTTTGAATAATTTACTATAGAAAAGGCAATCCCTGGCGCACTTAAAATTTGCGACAGTAAAAAATTATTTTTTGAATAATTTACTATAGAAAAGGCAATCCCTGGCGTAATTAAAATTTGCGACAGTTGAAAATTATTTTTTGAATAATTTACTATAGAAAAGGCAATCCCTGGCGTAATTAAAATTTGCGACAGTATAAAATTATTTTTTGAATAATTTACTATAGAAAAGGCAATCCCTGGCGTAATTAAAGTTTGCGACAGTATAAAATTATTTTTTGAATAAATTACTATAGAAAAGGTAATCCCTGGCGTATTTAAAATTTGCGACAGTATAAAATTATTTTTTGAATAATTTACTATAGAAAAGGCAATCCCTGGCGTAATTAAAATTTGCGACAGTAGAATATTATTTTCTGAATAATTTACTATAGAAAAGGCAATCCCTGGCGTAATTAAAATTTGCGACAGTAAAAAATTAATATTTTGAAAAATTTACTGTAGAAAAGGCAATCCCTGGCGCAATTAAAACTTGCGATAGTAAAAAATTATTTTTTGAATAATTTACTATAGAATAGGCAATCCCTGGCGTATTTAAAATTTGCGACAGTCAAAAATTATTTTTTGAATAATTTACTATAGAAAAGGCAATCCCTAGGTTATTTAAAATTTGCGACAGTAAAAAATTAATATTTTGAAAAATTTACTGTAGAAAAGGCAATCCCTGGCGCAATTAAAATTTGTGACCGTAGAAAATTATTTTTTGAATAATTTACTATAGAAAAGGCAATCCCTGGCGTAATTAAAATTTGCGACAGTAAAAAATTATTTTTTGAATAATTTACTATAGAAAAGGCAATCCCTGGCGCAATTAAAACTTGCGATAGTAAAAAATTATTTTTTGAATAATTTACTATAGAAAAGGCAATCCCTGGCGTAATTAAAATTTGCGACAGTAGAAAATTATTTTTTGAATAATTTACTGTAGAAAAGGCAATCCCTGGCGTAATTAAAATTTGCGACAGTTGAAAATTATTTTTTGAATAATTTACTATAGAAAAGGCAATCCCTGGCGTAATTAAAATTTGCGACAGTTGAAAATTATTTTTTTGCAAAATTTACTATAGAAAAGGCAATCCCTGGCATATTTAAAATTTGCGACAGTAGAAAATTATTTTTTGAATAATTTACTATAGAAAAGGCAATCCCTGGCGTATTTAAAATTTGCGACAGTAAAAAATTATTTTTTGAATAATTTACTATAGAAAAGGCAATCCCTGGCGCACTTAAAATTTGCGACAGTAAAAAATTATTTTTTGAATAATTTACTATAGAAAAGGCAATCCCTGGCGTAATTAAAATTTGCGACAGTTGAAAATTATTTTTTGAATAATTTACTATAGAAAAGGCAATCCCTGGCGTAATTAAAATTTGCGACAGTATAAAATTATTTTTTGAATAATTTACTATAGAAAAGGCAATCCCTGGCGTAATTAAAGTTTGCGACAGTATAAAATTATTTTTTGAATAATTTACTATAGAAAAGGTAATCCCTGGCGTATTTAAAATTTGCGACAGTATAAAATTATTTTTTGAATAATTTACTATAGAAAAGGCAATCCCTGGCGTAATTAAAATTTGCGACAGTAGAATATTATTTTCTGAATAATTTACTATAGAAAAGGCAATACCTGGCGTAATTAAAATTTGCGACAGTAAAAAATTAATATTTTGAAAAATTTAATGTAGAAAAGGCAATCCCTGGCGCAATTAAAACTTGCGATAGTAAAAAATTATTTTTTGAATAATTTACTATAGAAAAGGCAATCCCTGGCGTATTTAAAATTTGCGACAGTAAAAAATTATTTTTTGAATAATTTACTATAGAAAAGGCAATCCCTACGTTATTTAAAATTTGCGACAGTAAAAAATTAATATTTTGAAAAATTTACTGTAGAAAAGGCAATCCCTGGCGCAATTAAAATTTGCGACAGTATAAAATTATTTTTTGAATAATTTACTATAGAAAAGGCAATCCCTGGCGTAATTAAAATTTGCGACAGTAAAAAATTATTTTTTGAATAATTTACTATAGAAAAGGCAATCCCTGGCGCAATTAAAACTTGCGATAGTAAAAAATTATTTTTTGAATAATTTACTATAGAAAAGGCAATCCCTGGCGTAATTAAAATTTGCGACAGTAGAAAATTATTTTTTGAATAATTTACTGTAGAAAAGGCAATCCCTGGCGTAATTAAAATTTGCGACAGTTGAAAATTATTTTTTGAATAATTTACTATAGAAAAGGCAATCCCTGGCGTAATTAAAATTTGCGACAGTTGAAAATTATTTTTTTGCAAAATTTACTATAGAAAAGGCAATCCCTGGCATATTTAAAATTTGCGACAGTAGAAAATTATTTTTTGAATAATTTACTATAGAAAAGGCAATCCCTGGCGTATTTAAAATTTGCGACAGTAAAAAATTATTTTTTGAATAATTTACTATAGAAAAGGCAATCCCTGGCGCACTTAAAATTTGCGACAGTAAAAAATTATTTTTTGAATAATTTACTATAGAAAAGGCAATCCCTGGCGTAATTAAAATTTGCGACAGTTGAAAATTATTTTTTGAATAATTTACTATAGAAAAGGCAATCCCTGGCGTAATTAAAATTTGCGACAGTATAAAATTATTTTTTGAATAATTTACTATAGAAAAGGCAATCCCTGGCGTAATTAAAGTTTGCGACAGTATAAAATTATTTTTTGAATAATTTACTATAGAAAAGGTAATCCCTGGCTTATTTAAAATTTGCGACAGTATAAAATTATTTTTTGAATAATTTACTATAGAAAAGGCAATCCCTGGCGTAATTAAAATTTGCGACAGTAGAATATTATTTTCTGAATAATTTACTATAGAAAAGGCAATACCTGGCGTAATTAAAATTTGCGACAGTAAAAAATTAATATTTTGAAAAATTTAATGTAGAAAAGGCAATCCCTGGCGCAATTAAAACTTGCGATAGTAAAAAATTATTTTTTGAATAATTTACTATAGAAAAGGCAATCCCTGGCGTATTTAAAATTTGCGACAGTAAAAAATTATTTTTTGAATAATTTACTATAGAAAAGGCAATCCCTAAGTTATTTAAAATTTGCGACAGTAAAAAATTAATATTTTGAAAAATTTACTGTAGAAAAGGCAATCCCTGGCGCAATTAAAATTTGCGACAGTATAAAATTATTTTTTGCAAAATTTATTATAGAAAAGGCAATCCCTGGCGCAATTAAAATTTGCGACAGTAGAAAATTATTTTTTGAATAATTTACTATAGAAAAGGCAATCCCTGGCGGATTTGAAATTTGCGACAGTAAAAAATTATTTTTTGAATAATTTACTATAGAAAAGGCAATCCCTGGCGCAATTAAAATTTGCGACAGTTGAAAATTATTTTTTGAATAATTTACTATAGAAAAGGCAATCCCTGGCGCACTTAAAATTTGCGACAGTAAAAAATTATTTTTTGAATAATTTACTATAGAAAAGGCAATCCCTGGCGTATTTAAAATTTGCGAGAGTAAAAAATTATTTTTTGAATAATTTACTATAGAAAAGGCAATCCCTGGCGCAATTAAAACTTGCGACAGTAGAAAATTATTTTTTGAATAATTTATTATAGAAAAGGCAATCCCTGGCGTAATTAAAATTTGCGACAGTTGAAAATTATTTTTTGAATAATTTACTATAGAAAAGGCAATCCTTGGCGTAATTAAAATTTGCGACAGTATAAAATTATTTTTTGAATAATTTACTATAGAAAAGGCAATCCATGGCGTATTTAAAATTTGCGACAGTATAAAATTATTTTTTGAATAATTTACTATAGAAAAGGCAATCCCTGGCGTAATTAAAATTTGCGACAGTAGAAAATTATTTTTTGAATAATTTACTATAGAAAAGGCAATCCCTGGCGTAATTAAAATTTGCGACAGTAAAAAATTAATATTTTGAAAAATTTACTGTAGAAAAGCAATCCCTGGCGCAACTAAAACTTGCGACAGTAAAAAATTATTTTTTGAATAATTTATTATAGAAAAGGCAATCCCTGGCGTATTTAAAATTTGCGACAGTAAAAAATTATTTTTTGAATAATTTGCTATAGAAAAGGCAATCCCTGGCGTATTTAAAATTTGCGACAGTAATAAATTAATATTTTGAAAAATTTACTGTAGAAAAGGCAATCCCTGGCGTAATTAAAATATGCGACAGTAGAAAATTATTTTTTGAATAATTTACTATAGAAAAGGCAATCTCTGGCGTAATTAAAATTTGCGACAGTAAAAAATTATTTTTTGAATAATTTACTATAGAAAAGGCAATCCCTGGCGTATTTAAAATTTGCGACAGTAAAAAATTATTTTTTGAATAATTTACTATAGAAAAGGCAATCCCTGGCGCTATTAAAACTTGCGACAGTAGAAAATTATTTTTTGAATAATTTACTATAGAAAAGGCAATCCCTGGCGTAATTAAAATTTGCGACAGTAGAAAATTATTTTTTGAATAATTTACTATAGAAAAGGCAATCCCTGGGATATTTAAAATTTGCGACAATAGAAAATTATTTTTTGAATAATTTACTATAGAAAAGGCAATCCCTGGCGTAATTAAAATTTGCGACAGTTGAAAATTATTTTTTAAATAATTTACTATAGAAAAGGCAATCCCTGGCGTATTTAAAATTTGCGACAGTAAAAAATTATTTTTTGAATAATTTACTATAGAAAAGGCAATCCCTGGCGCACTTAAAATTTGCGACAGTAAAAAATTATTTTTTGAATAATTTACTATAGAAAAGGCAATCCCTGGCGTAATTAAAATTTGCGACAGTAAAAAATTAATATTTTGAAAAATTTACTATAGAAAAGGCAATCCCTGGCGCAATTAAAATTTGCGACAGTATAAAATTATTTTTTGCAAAATTTATTATAGAAAAGGCAATCCCTGGCGCAATTAAAATTTGCGACAGTAGAAAATTATTTTTTGAATAATTTACTATAGAAAAGGCAATCCCTGGCGGATTTGAAATTTGCGACAGTAAAAAAATATTTTTTGAATAATTTACTATAGAAAAGGCAATCCCTGGCGCAATTAAAATTTACGACAGTTGAAAACTATTTTTTGAATAATTTACTATAGAAAAGGCAATCCCTGGCGCACTTAAAATTTGCGACAGTAAAAAATTATTTTTTGAATAATTTACTATAGAAAAGGCAATCCCTGGCGTATTTAAAATTTGCGACAGTAAAAAATTATTTTTTGAATAATTTACTATAGAAAAGGCAATCCCTGGCGCAATTAAAACTTGCGACAGTAGAAAATTATTTTTTGAATATTTTATTATAGAAAAGGCAATCCCTGGCGTAATTAAAATTTGCGACAGTTGAAAATTATTTTTTGAATAATTTACTATAGAAAAGGCAATCCCTGGCGTAATTAAAATTTGCGACAGTATAAAATAATTTTTTGAATAATTTACTATAGAAAAGGCAATCCCTGGCGTATTTAAAATTTGCGACAGTATAAAATTATTTTTTGAATAATTTACTATAGAAAAGGCAATCCCTGGCGTAATTAAAATTTGCGACAGTAGAAAATTATTTTTTGAATAATTTACTATAGAAAAGGCAATCCCTGGCCTAATTAAAATTTGTGACAGTAAAAAATTAATATTTTGAAAAATTTACTGTAGAAAAGGCAATCCCTGGCGCAATTAAAACTTGCGATAGTAAAAAATTATTTTTTGAATAATTTATTATAGAAAAGGCAATCCCTGGCGTATTTAAAATTTGCGACAGTAAAAAATTATTTTTTGAATAATTTACTATAGAAAAGGCAATCCCTGGCGTATTTAAAATTTGCGACAGTAAAAAATTAATATTTTGAAAAATTTACTGTAGAAAAGTCAATCCCTGGCGTAATTAAAATATGCGACAGTAGAAAATTATTTTTTGAATAATTTACTATAGAAAAGGCAATCTCTGGCGTAATTAAAATTTGCGACAGTAAAAAATTATTTTTTGAATAATTTACTATAGAAAAGGCAATCCCTGGCGGATTTGAAATTTGCGACAGTAAAAAATTATTTTTTGAATAATTTACTATAGAAAAGGCAATCCCTGGCGCAATTAAAATTTACGACAGTTGAAAATTATTTTTTGAATAATTTACTATAGAAAAGGCAATCCCTGGCGCACTTAAAATTTTCGACAGTAGAAAATTATTTTTTGAATAATTTACTATAGAAAAAGCAATCCCTGGCGGATTTGAAATTTGCGACAGTAAAAAATTATTTTTTGAATAATTTACTATAGAAAAGGCAATCCCTGGCGCACTTAAAATTTGCGACAGTAAAAAATTATTTTTTGAATAATTTACTATAGAAAAGGCAATCCCTGGCGTAATTAAAATTTGCGACAGTTGAAAATTATTTTTTGAATAATTTACTACAGAAAAGGCAATCCCTGGCGTAATTAAAATTTGCGACAGTATAAAATTATTTTTTGAATAATTTACTATAGAAAAGGCAATCCCTGGCGTAGTTAAAGTTTGCGACAGTATAAAATTATTTTTTGAATAATTTACTATAGAAAAGGTAATCCCTGGCGTATTTAAAATTTGCGACAGTATAAAATTATTTTTTGAATTATTTACTATAGAAAAGGCAATCCCTGGCGTAATTAAAATTTGCGACAGTAGAATATTATTTTCTGAATAATTTACTATAGAAAAGGCAATCCCTGGCGTAATTAAAATTTGCGACAGTAAAAAATTAATATTTTGAAAAATTTACTGTAGAAAAGGCAATCCCTGGCGCAATTAAAACTTGCGATAGTAAAAAATTATTTTTTGAATAATTTACTATAGAAAAGGCAATCCCTGGCGTATTTAAAATTTGCGACAGTAAAAAATTATTTTTTGAATAATTTACTATAGAAAAGGCAATCCCTACGTTATTTAAAATTTGCGACAGTAAAAAATTAATATTTTGAAAAATTTACTGTAGAAGAGGCAATCCCTGGCGCAATTAAAATTTGCGACAGTATAAAATTATTTTTTGCAAAATTTATTATAGAAAAGGCAATCCCTGGCGCAATTAAAATTTGCGACAGTAGAAAATTATTTTTTGAATAATTTACTATAGAAAAGGCAATCCCTGGCGGATTTGAAATTTGCGACAGTAAAAAATTATTTTTTGAATAATTTACTATAGAAAAGGCAATCCCTGGCGCAATTAAAATTTACGACAGTTGAAAATTATTTTTTGAATAATTTACTATAGAAAAGGCAATCCCTGGCGCACTTAAAATTTGCGACAGTAAAAAATTATTTTTTGAATAATTTACTATAGAAAAGGCAATCCCTGGCGTATTTAAAATTTGCGACAGTAAAAAATTATTTTTTGAATAATTTACTATAGAAAAGGCAATCCCTGGCGCAATTAAAACTTGCGACAGTAGAAAATTATTTTTTGAATAATTTATTATAGAAAAGGCAATCCCTGGCGTAATTAAAATTTGGGACAGTTGAAAATTATTTTTTGAATAATTTACTATAGAAAAGGCAATCCCTGGCGTAATTAAAATTTGCGACAGTATAAAATTATTTTTTGAATAATTTACTATAGAAAAGGCAATCCCTGGCGTATTTAAAATTTGCGACAGTATAAAATTATTTTTTGAATAATTTACTATAGAAAAGGCAATCCCTGGCGTAATTAAAATTTGCGACAGTAGAAAATTATTTTTTGAATAATTTACTATAGAATAGGCAATCCCTGGCGTAATTAAAATTTGCGACAGTAAAAAATTAATATTTTGAAAAATTTACTGTAGAAAAGGCAATCCCTGGCGCAATTAAAACTTGCGATAGTAAAAAATTATTTTTTGAATAATTTATTATAGAAAAGGCAATCCCTGGCGTATTTAAAATTTGCGACAGTAAAAAATTATTTTTTGAATAATTTACTATAGAAAAGGCAATCCCTGGCGTATTTAAAATTTGCGACAGTAAAAAATTAATATTTTGAAAAATTTACTGTAGAAAAGGCAATCCCTGGCAAAATTAAAATATGCGACAGTAGAAAATTATTTTTTGAATAATTTACTATAGAAAAGGCAATCTCTGGCGTAATTAAAATTTGCGACAGTAAAAAATTATTTTTTGAATAATTTACTATAGAAAAGGCAATCCCTGGCGTATTTAAAATTTGCGACAGTAAAAAATTATTTTTTGAATAATTTACTATAGAAAAGGCAATCCCTGGCGCTATTAAAACTTGCGACAGTAGAACATTATTTTTTGAATAATTTACTATAGAAAAGGCAATCCCTGGCGTAATTAAAATTTGCGACAGTAGAAAATTATTTTTTGAATAATTTACTATAGAAAAGGCAATCCCTGGCGTAATTAAAATTTGCGACAGTAAAAAATTATTTTTTGATTAATTTTCTATAGAAAAGGCAATCCCTGGCGCAATTAAAACTTGCGATAGTAAAAAATTATTTTTTGAATAATTTACTACAGAAAAGGCAATCCCTGGCGTAATTAAAATTTGCGACAGTAGAAAATTATTTTTTGAATAATTTACTATAGAAAAGGCAATCCCTGGCGTAATTAAAATTTGCGACAGTTGAAAATTATTTTTTGAATAATTTACTATAGAAAATGCAATCCCTGGCGTAATTAAAATTTGCGACTGTTGAAAATTATTTTTTTGCAAAATTTACTATAGAAAAGGCAATCCCTGGCGTATTTAAAATTTGCGACAGTAGAAAATAATTTTTTGAATAATTTTCTATAGAAAAGGCAATCCATGGGATATTTAAAATTTGCGACAGTAGAAAATTATTTTTTGAATAATTTACTATAGAAAAGGCAAACCCTGGCGTAATTAAAATTTGCGACAGTAAAAAATTAATATTTTGAAAAATTTACTGTAGAAAAGTAATCCCTGGCGTAATTAAAATATGCGACAGTAGAAAATTATTTTTTGAATAATTTACTATAGAAAAGGCAATCTCTGGCGTAATTAAAATTTGCGACAGTAAAAAATTATTTTTTGAATAATTTACTATAGAAAAGGCAATCCCTGGCGTATTTAAAATTTGCGACAGTAAAAAATTATTTTTTGAATAATTTACTATAGAAAAGGCAATCCCTGGCGCTATTAAAACTTGCGACAGTAGAACATTATTTTTTGAATAATTTACTATAGAAAAGGCAATCCCTGGCGTAATTAAAATTTGCGACAGTAGAAAATTATTTTTTGAATAATTTACTATAGAAAAGGCAATCCCTGGCGTAATTAAAATTTGCGACAGTAAAAAATTATTTTTTGAATAATTTTCTATAGAAAAGGCAATCCCTGGCGCAATTAAAACTTGCGATAGTAAAAAATTATTTTTTGAATAATTTACTACAGAAAAGGCAATCCCTGGCGTAATTAAAATTTGCGACAGTAGAAAATTATTTTTTGAATAATTTACTATAGAAAAGGCAATCCCTGGCGTAATTAAAATTTGCGACAGTTGAAAATTATTTTTTGAATAATTTACTATAGAAAAGGCAATCCCTGGCGTAATTAAAATTTGCGACTGTTGAAAATTATTTTTTTGCAAAATTTACTATAGAAAAGGCAATCCCTGGCGTATTTAAAATTTGCGACAGTAGAAAATAATTTTTTGAATAATTTTCTATAGAAAAGGCAATCCCTGGGATATTTAAAATTTGCGACAGTAGAAAATTATTTTTTGAATAATTTACTATAGAAAAGGCAATCCCTGGCGTAATTAAAATTTGCGACAGTTGAAAATTATTTTTTGAATAATTTACTATAGAAAAGGCAATCCCTGGCGTATTTAAAATTTGCGACAGTAAAAAACTATTTTTTGAATAATTTACTATAGAAAAGGCAATCCCTGGCGGTTTTGAAATTTGCGACAGTAAAAAATTATTTTTTGAATAATTTACTATAGAAAAGGCAATCCCTGGCGTAATTAAAATTTGCGACAGTTGAAAATTATTTTTTGAATTTTAATATAGAAAAGGCAATCCCTGGCGTAATTAAAATTTGCGACAGTTGAAAATTATTTTTTTGCAAAATTTACTATAGAAAAGGCAATCCCTGACGTATTTAAAATTTGCGACGGTAGAAAATTATTTTTTGAATAATTTACTATAGAAAAGGCAATCCCTGGGATATTTAAAATTTGCGACAGTAGAAAATTATTTTTTGAATAATTTACTATAGAAAAGGCAATCCCTGGCGTAATTAAAATTTGCGACAGTTGAAAATTATTTTTTGAATAATTTACTATAGAAAAGGCAATCCCTGGCGTATTTAAAATTTGCGACAGTAAAAAATTATTTTTTGAATAATTTACTATAGAAAAGGCAATCCCTGGCGCACTTAAAATTTGCGACAGTAAAAAATTATTTTTTGAATAATTTACTATAGAAAAGGCAATCCCTGGCGTAATTAAAATTTGCGACAGTTGAAAATTATTTTTTGAATAATTTACTATAGAAAAGGCAATCCCTGGCGTAATTAAAATTTGCGAGAGTATAAAATTATTTTTTGAATAATTTACTATAGAAAAGGCAATCCCTGGCGGATTTGAAATTTGCGACAGTAAAAAATTATTTTTTGAATAATTTACTATAGAAAAGGCAATCCCTGGCGTAATTAAAATTTGCGACAGTTGAAAATTATTTTTTGAATAATTTACTATAGAAAAGGCAATCCCTGGCGTAATTAAAATTTGCGACAGAAGAAAATTATTTTTTGAATAATTTACTATAGAAAAGGCAATCCCTGGCGTAATTAAAATTTGCGACAGTAGAAAATTATTTTTTGAATAATTTACTATAGAAAAGGCAATCCCTGGCGTAATTAAAATTTGCGACAGTAAAAAATTATTTTTTGAATAATTTACTATAGAAAAGGCAATCCTTGGCGCAATTAAAATTTGCGACAGTATAAAATTATTTTTTGCAAAATTTACTATAGAAAAGGCAATCCCTGGCGTAATTAAAATTTGCGACAGTAGAAAATTATTTTTTGAATAATTTACTATAGAAAAGGCAATCCCTGGCGTAATTAAAATTTGCGACAGTTGAAAATTATTTTTTGAATAATTTACTATAGAAAAGGCAATCCCCGGCGTAATTAAAATTTGCGACAGTTGAAAATTATTTTTTTGCAAAATTTACTATAGAATAGGCAATCCCTGTCGTATTTAAAATTTGCGACAGTAGAAAATTATTTTTTGAATAATTTACTATAGAAAAGGCAATCCTTGGCGCAATTAAAATTTGCGACAGTATAAAATTATTTTTTGCAAAATTTACTATAGAAAAGGCAATCCCTGGCGTAATTAAAATTTGCGACAGTATAAAATTATTTTTTGCAAAATTTACTATAGAAAAGGCAATCCCTGGCGTATTTAAAATTTGCGACAGTACAAAATTATTTTTTGAATAATTTACTATAGAAAATTATTTTTTGAATAATTTACTATACAAAAGGCAATCCCTGGCGTAATTAAAATTTGCGACAGTATAAAATTATTTTTTGAATAATTTACTATAGAAAAGGCAAACCCTGGCGTATTTAAAATTTGCGACAGTAAAAAATTATTTTTTGAATAATTTACTATAGAAAAGGCAATCCCTGGCGTAATTAAAATTTGCGACAGTATAAAATTATTTTTTGAATAATTTACTATAGAAAAGGCAATACCTGGCGGATTTGAAATTTGCGACAGTAAAAAATTATTTTTTGAATAATTTACTATAGAAAAGGCAATCCCTGGCGCAATTAAAATTTGCGACAGTATAAAATTATTTTTTGCAAAATTTACTATAGAAAAGGCAATCCCTTGCGCAATTAAAATTTGGGACAGTAGAAAATTATTTTTTGAATAATTTACTATAGAAAAGGCAATCCCTGGCGGATTTGAAATTTGCGACAGTAAAAAATTATTTTTTGAATAATTTACTATAGAAAAGGCAATCCATGGCGCAATTAAAATTTGCGACATTTGAAAATTATTTTTTGAATAATTTACTATAGAAAAGGCAATCCCTGGCGCACTTAAAATTTGCGACAGTAAAAAATTATTTTTTTGCAAAATTCACTATAGAAAAGGCAATCCCTGGCGTATTTAAAATTTGCGACAGTAGAAAATTATTTTTTGAATAATTTACTATAGAAAAGGGAATCCCTGGGATATTTAAAATTTGCGACAGTAGAAAATTATTTTTTGAATAATTTACTATAGAAAAGGCAATCCCTGGCGTAATTAAAATTTGCGACAGTTGAAAATTATTTTTTGAATAATTTACTACAGAAAAGGCAATCCCTGGCGTATTTAAAATTTGCGACAGTAAAAAACTATTTTTTGAATAATTTGCTATAGAAAAGGCAATCTCTGGCGGATTTGAAATTTGCGACAGTAAAAAATTATTTTTTGAATAATTTACTATAGAAAAGGCAATCCCTGGCGCAATTAAAATTTGCGACAGTTGAAAATTATTTTTTGAATAATTTACTATAGAAAAGGCAATCCCTGGCGCACTTAAAATTTGCGACAGTAAAAAATTATTTTTTGAATAATTTACTATAGAACAGGCAATCCCTGGCGTATTTAAAATTTGCGACAGTAAAAAATTATTTTTTGAATAATTTACTATAGAAAAGGCAATCCCTGGCGCAATTAAAACTTGCGACAGTAGAAAATTATTTTTTGAATAATTTACTATAGAAAAGACCATCCCTGGCGTTATTAAAATTTGCGACAGTAGAAAATTATTTTTTGAATAATTTACTATAGAAAAGGCAATCCCTGGCGTAATTAAAATTTGCGACAGTAAAAAATTATTTTTTGAATAATTTTCTATAGAAAAGGCAATCCCTGGCGCAATTAAAACTTGCGATAGTAAAAAATTATTTTTTGAATAATTTACTATAGAAAAGGCAATCCCTGGCGCACTTAAAATTTGCGACAGTAAAAAATTATTTTTTGAATAATTTACTAGAGAAAAGGCAATCCCTGGCGTATTTAAAATTTGCGACAGTAAAAAACTATTTTTTGAATAATTTACTATAGAAAAGGCAATCCCTGGCGGATTTGAAATTTGCGACAGTAAAAAATTATTTTTTGAATAATTTACTATAGAAAAGGCAATCCCTGGCGCAATTAAAATTTGCGACAGTTGAAAATTATTTTTTGAATAATTTACTATAGAAAAGGCAATCCCTGGCGCACTTAAAATTTGCGACAGTAAAAATTATTTTTTGAATAATTTACTATAGAAAAGGCAATCCCTGGCGTATTTAAAATTTGCGACAGTAAAAAATTATTTTTTGAATAATTTACTATAGAAAAGGCAATCCCTGGCCTAATTAAAATTTGCGACAGTATAAAATTATTTTTTGAATAATTTACTATAGAAAAGGCAATCCCTGGCGTATTTAAAATTTGCGACAGTAGAAAATTATTTTTTGAATAATTTACTATAGAAAAGGCAAACTCTGGCGGATTTGAAATTTGCGACAGTAAAAAATTATTTTTTGAATAATTTACTATAGAAAAGGCAATCCCTGGCGCAATTAAAATTTGCGACAGTTGAAAATTATTTTTTGAATAATTTACTATAGAAAAGGCAATCCCTGGCCTAATTACAATTTGCGACAGTATAAAATTATTTTTTGAATAATTTACTATAGAAAAGGCAATCCCTGGCGTATTTAAAATTTGCGACAGTAGAAAATTATTTTTTGAATAATTTACTATAGAAAAGGCAATCCCTGGCGGATTTGAAATTTGCGACAGTAAAAAATTATTTTTTGAATAATTTACTATAGAAAAGGCAATCCCTGGCGTAATTAAAATTTGCGACAGTTGAAAATTATTTTTTGAATAATTTACTATAGAAAAGGCAATCCCTGGCGTAATTAAAATTTGCGACAGTAGAAAATTATTTTTTGAATAATTTACTATAGAAAAGGCAATCCCTGGCGTAATTAAAATTTGCGACAGTAGAAAATTATTTTTTGAATAATTTACTATAGAAAAGGCAATCCCTGGCGTAATTAAAATTTGCGACAGTAAAAAATTATTTTTTGAATAATTTACTATAGAAAAGGCAATCCTTGGCGCAATTAAAATTTGCGACAGTATAAAATTATTTTTTGCAAAATTTACTATAGAAAAGGCAATCCCTGGCGTAATTAAAATTTGCGACAGTAGAAAATTATTTTTTGAATAATTTACTATAGAAAAGGCAATCCCTGGCGTAATTAAAATTTGCGACAGTTGAAAATTATTTTTTGAATAATTTACAATAGAAAAGGCAATCCCCGGCGTAATTAAAATTTGCGACAGTTGAAAATTATTTTTTTGCAAAATTTACTATAGAAAAGGCAATCCCTGGCGTATTTAAAATTTGCGACAGTAGAAAATTATTTTTTGAATAATTTACTATAGAAAAGGCAATCCCTGGGATATTTAAAATTTGCGACAGTAGAAAATTATTTTTTGAAAAATTTACTGTAGAAAAGGCAATCCCTGGCGCAATTAAAATTTGCGACAGTATAAAATTATTTTTTGCAAAATTTACTATAGAAAAGGCAATCCCTTGCGCAATTAAAATTTGCGACAGTAGAAAATTATTTGTTGAATAATTTACTATAGAAAAGGCAATCCCTGGCGGATTTGAAATTTGCGACAGTAAAAAATTATTTTTTGAATAATTTACTATAGAAAAGGCAATCCCTGGCGCAATTAAAATTTGCGACAGTTGAAAATAATTTTTTGAATAATTTACTATAGAAAAGGCAATCCCTGGCGCACTTAAAATTTGCGACAGTAAAAAATTATTTTTTTGCAAAATTTACTATAGAAAAGGCAATCCCTGGCGTATTTAAAATTTGCGACAGTAGAAAATAATTTTTTGAATAATTTACTATAGAAAAGGCAATCCCTGGGATATTTAAAATTTGCGACAGTAAAAAATTATTTTTTGAAAAATTTACTATAGAAAAGGCAATCCCTGGCGTAATTAAAATTTGCGACAGTAGAAAATTATTTTTTGAATAATTTACTATAGAAAAGGCAATCCCTGGCGCAATTAAAATTTGTGACAGTAGAAAATTATTTTTTGAATAATTTACTATAGAAAAGGCAATCCCTGGCGTAATTAAAATTTGCGACAGTATAAAATTATTTTTTGAATAATTTACTATAGAAAAGGCAATCCCTGGCGCACTTAAAATTTGCGACAGTAAAAAATTATTTTTTTGCAAAATTTACTATAGAAAAGGCAATTCCTTGCGCAATTAAAATTTGCGACAGTAGAAAATTATTTTTTGAATAATTTACTATAGAAAAGGCAATCCCTGGCGGATTTGAAATTTGCGACAGTAAAAAATTATTTTTTGAATAATTTACTATAGAAAAGGCAATCCCTGGCGCAATTAAAATTTGCGACAGTTGAAAATTATTTTTTGAATAATTTACTATAGAAAAGGCAATCCCTGGCGGACTTGAAATTTGCGACAGTAAAAAATTATTTTTTGAATAATTTACTATAGAAAAGGCAATCCCTGGCGCAATTAAAATTTGCGACAGTTGAAAATTATTTTTGAATAATTTACTATAGAAAAGGCAATCCCTGGCGTATTTAAAATTTGCGACAGTAAAAAATTATTTTTTTGAATAATTTACTATAGAAAAGGCAATCCCTGGCGCAATTAAAATTTGCGACAGTAGAAAATTATTTTTTGAATAATTTACTATAGAAAAGGCAATCCCTGGCGTATTTAAATTTGCGACAGTAAAAAATTATTTTTTGAATAATTTACTATAGAAAAGGCAATCCCTGGCGTAATTAAAATTTGCGACAGTATAAATTATTTTTTGAATAATTTACTATAGAAAGGCAATCCCTGGCGGATTTGAAATTTGCGACAGTAAAAAATTATTATTTTTTGAATAATTTACTATAGAAAAGGCAATCCCTGGCGCAATTAAAATTTGCGACAGTATAAAATTATTTTTTGCAAAATTTACTATAGAAAAGGCAATCCCTTGCGCAATTAAAATTTGCGACAGTAGAAAATTATTTTTTGAATAATTTACTATAGAAAAGGCAATCCCTGGCGTAATTAAAATTTGCGACAGTTGAAAATTATTTTTTGAATAATTTACTATAGAAAAGGCAATCCCTGGCGCAATTAAAATTTGCGACAATTGAAAATTATTTTTTGAATAATTTACTATAGAAAAGGCAATCCTTGGCGCACTTAAAATTTGCGACAGTTGAAAATTATTTTTTGAATAATTTACTATAGAAAAGGCAATCCCTGGCGTAATTAAAATTTGCGACAGTAAAAAATTATTTTTTGAATAATTTACTATAGAAAAGGCAATCCCTGGCGGATTTGAAATTTCCGACAGTAAAAAATTATTTTTTGAATAATTTACTATAGAAAAGGCAATCCCTGGCGCAATTAAAATTTGCGACAGTTGAAAATTATTTTTTGAATAATTTACTATAGAAAAGGCAATCCCTGGCGTAATTAAAATTTGCGACAGTATAAAATTATTTTTTGAATAATTTACTATAGAAAAGGCAATCCCTGGCGCAATTAAAATTTGCGACAGTTGAAAATTATTTTTTGAATAATTTACTATAGAAAAGGCAATCCCTGGCGCAATTACAATTTGCGACAGTAAAAAATTATTTTTTGCATAATTTACTATAGAAAAGCAATCCCTGGCGTAATTAAAATTTGCGACAGTTGAAAATTATTTTTTGAATAATTTACTATAGAAAAGGCAATCCCTGGCGGATTTGAAATTTGCGACAGTAAAAAATTATTTTTTGAATAATTTACTATAGAAAAGGCAATCCCTGGCGTAATTAAAATTTGCGACAGTTGAACATTATTTTTTGAATAATTTACTATAGAAAAGGCAATCCCTGGCGTAATTAAAATTTGCGACAGTATAAAATTATTTTTTGAATAATTTACTATAGAAAAGGCAATCCCTGGCGTAATTAAAATTTGCGACAGTTGAAAATTATTTTTTGAATAATTTACTATAGAAAAGGCAATCCCTGGCGTAATTAAAATTTGCGACAGTATAAAATTATTTTTTGAATAATTTACTATAGAAAAGGCAATCCCTGGCGTAATTAAAGTTTGCGACAGTAGAAAATTATTTTTTGAATAATTTACTATATAAAAGGCAATCCCTGGCGTAATTAAAATTTGCGACAGTTGAAAATTATTTTTTGAATAATTTACTATAGAAAAGGCAATCCCTGGCGTAATTAAAATTTGCGACAGTATAAAATTATTTTTTGAATAATTTACTATAGAAAAGGCAATCCCTGGCGTAATTAAAATTTGCGACAGTTGAAAATTATTTTTTGAATAATTTACTATAGAAAAGGCAATCCCTGGCGTAATTAAAATTTGCGACAGTATAAAATTATTTTTTGAATAATTTACTATAGAAAAGGCAATCCCTGGCGCAATTAAATTATGCGACAGTTGAAAATTATTTTTTGAATAATTTACTATAGAAATGGCAATCCCTGGCGTAATTAATATTTGCGACAGTAAAAAATTATTTTTTGAATAATTTACTATAGAAAAGGCAATCCCTGGCGTAATTAAAATTTGCGACAGTAGAAAATTATTTTTTGAATAATTTACTATAGAAAAGGCCATCCCTGGCGTAATTTGCGACAGTTGGAAATTATTTTTTGAATAATTTACTATAGAAAAGGCAATCCCTGGCGTAATTAAAACTTGCGACAGTATAAAATTATTTTTTGAAAAATGTACTATAGAAAAGGCAATCCCTGGCGTAATTAAAATTTGCGACAGTAGAAAATTATTTTTTGAATAATTTACTATAGAAAAGGCAATCCCTGGCGTATTTAAAATTTGCGACAGTAGAAAATTATTTTTTGAATAATTTACTATAGAAAAGGCAATCCCTGGCGGATTTGAAATTTGCGACAGTAAAAAATTATTTTTGGAATAATTTACTATAGAAAAGGCAATCCCTGGCGCAATTAAAATTTGCGACAGTTGAAAATTATTTTTTGAATAATTTACTATAGTAAAGGCAATCCCTGGCGCACTTAAATTTTGAGACAGTAAAAAATTATTTTTTGAATAATTTACTATGGAAAAGGCAATCCCTGGCGTAATTAAAATTTGCGACAGTTGAAAATTATTTTTTGAATAATTTACTATAGAAAAGGCAATCCCTGGCGCAATTAAAATTTGCGACAGTATAAAATTATTTTTTGAATAATTTACTATAGAAAAGGCAATCCCTGGCGTAATTAAAATTTGCGACAGTAGAAAATTATTTTTTGAATAATTTACTATATAAAAGGCAATCCCTGGCGTAATTAAAATTTGCGACAGTTGAAAATTATTTTTTGAATAATTTACTATAGAAAAGGCAATCCCAGGCGTAATTAAAATTTGCGACAGTATAAAATTATTTTTTGAATAATTTACTATAGAAAAGGCAATCCCTGGCGTAATTAAAATTTGCGACAGTTGAACATTATTTTTTGAATAATTTACTATAGAAAAGGCAATTCCTGGCGTAATTAAAATTTGCGACAGTATAAAATTATTTTTTGAATAATTTACTATAGAAAAGGCAATCCCTGGGATATTTAAAATTTGCGACAGTAGAAAATTATTTTTTGAATAATTTACTATAGAAAAGGCAATCCCTGGCGTAATTAAAATTTGCGACAGTAGAAAATTATTTTTTGAATAATTTACTATATAAAAGGCAATCCCTGGCGTAATTAAAATTTGCGACAGTTGAAAACTATTTTTTGAATAATTTACTATAGAAAAGGCAATCACTGGCGTAATTAAAATTTGCGACAGTATAAAATTATTTTTTGAATAATTTACTATAGAAAAGGCAATCCCTGGCGTAACTAAAATTTGCGACAGTTGAAAATTATTTTTTGAATAATTTACTATAGAAAAGGCAATCCCTGGCGTAATTAAAATTTGCGACAGTATAAAATTATTTTTTGAATAATTTACTATAGAAAAGGCAATCCCTGGCGCAATTAAAATTTGCGACAGTTGAAAATTATTTTTTGAATAATTTACTATAGAAATGGCAATCCCTGGCGTAATTAAAATTTGCGACAGTAAAAAATTATTTTTTGAATAATTTACTATAGAAAAGGCAATCCCTGGCGTAATTAAAATTTGCGAGAGTAGACAATTATTTTTTGAATAATTTACTATAGAAAAGGCAATCCCTGGCGTAATTTGCGACAGTTGAAAATTATTTTTTGAATAATTTACTATAGAAAAGGCAATCCCTGGCGTAATTAAAACTTGCGACAGTATAAAATTATTTTTTGAAAAATTTACTATAGAAAAGGCAATCCCTGGCGTAATTAAAATTTGCGACAGTAGAAAATTATTTTTTGAATAATTTACTATAGAAAAGGCAATCCCTGGCGTATTTAAAATTTGCGACAGTAGAAAATTATTTTTTGGATAATTTACTATAGAAAAGGCAAACCCTGGCGGATTTGAAATTTGCGACAGTAAAAAATTATTTTTTGAATAATTTACTATAGAAAAGGCAATCCCTGGCGCAATTAAAATTTGCGACAGTTGAAAATTATTTTTTGAATAATTTACTATAGTAAAGGCAATCCCTGGCGCACTTAAAATTTGCGACAGTAAAAAATTATTTTTTGAATAATTTACTATGGAAAAGGCAATCCCTGGCGTAATTAAAATTTGCGACAGTTGAAAATTATTTTTTGAATAATTTACTATAGAAAAGGCAATCCCTGGCGTAATTAAAATTTGCGACAGTAGAAAATTATTTTTTGAATAATTTACTATAGAAAAGGCAATCCCTGGCGGATTTGAAATTTGCGACAGTAGAAAATTATTTTTTGAATAATTTACTATAGAAAAGGCAATCCCTGGCGTAATTAAAATTTGCGACAGTAGAAAATTATTTTTTGAATAATTTACTATAGAAAAGGCAATCCCTGGCGTAATTAAAATTTGCGACAGTAGAAAATTATTTTTTGAAAAGTTTACTATAGAAAAGGCAATCCCTGGCGTAATTAAAATTTGCGACAGTAGAAAATTATTTTTTGAATAATTTACTATAGAAAAGGCAATCCCTGGCGTAATTAAAATTTGCGACAGTACAAAATTATTTTTTGAATAATTTACTATAGAAAAGGCAATCCCTGGAGGATTTGAAATTTGAGACAGTAAAAAATTATTTTTTGAATAATTTACTATAGAAAAGGCAATCCCTGGCGCAATTAAAATTTGCGACAGTTGAAAATTATTTTTTGAATAATTTACTATAGAAAAGGCAATCCCTGGCGCACTTAAAATTTGCGACAGTAAAAAATTATTTTTTGAATAATTTACTATGGAAAAGGCAATCCCTGGCGTAATTAAAATTTGCGACATTTGAAAATTATTTTTTGAATAATTTACTATAGAAACGGCAATCCCTGGCGCAATTAAAATTTGCGACAGTAGAAAATTATTTTTTGAATAATTTACTATAGAAAAGGCAATCCCTGGCGCAATTAAAATTTGCGACAGTAAGAAATTATTTTTTGAATAATTTACTATAGAAAAGGCGATCCCTGGCGTAATTAAAATTTGCGACAGTATAAAATTATTTGTTGACTAATTTACTATAGAAAAGGCAATTCCGGGCGTAATTAAAATTTGCGACAGTTGAAAATTATTTTTTGAATAATTTACTATAGAAAAGGCAATCCCTGGCGTAATTAAAATTTTCGACAGTATAAAATTATTTTTTGAATAATTTACTATAGAAAAGGCAATCCCTAGCGTAATTAAAATTTGCGACAGTAGAAAATTATTTTTTGAATAATTTACTATAGAAAAGGCAATCCCTGGCGTAATTAAAATTTGCGACAGTTGAAAATTATTTTTTGAATAATTTACTATAGAAAAGGCAATCCCTGGCGTAATTAAAATTTGCGACAGTTGAAAATTATTTTTTGAATAATTTACTATAGAAATGGCAATCCCTGGCGGATTTGAAATTTGCGACAGTAAAAAATTATTTTTTGAATAGTTTACTATAGAAAAGGCAATCCTTGGCGCAATTACAATTTGCGACAGTTGAAAATTATTTTTTGAATAATTTACTATAGAAAAGGCAATCCCTGGCGCAATTAAAATTTGCGACAGTATAAAATTATTTTTTGAATAATTTACTATATAAAAGGCAATCCCTGGCTTAATTAAAATTTGCGACAGTTGAAAATTATTTTTTGAATAATTTACTATAGAAAAGGCCATCCCTGGCGCAGTTAAAATTTGCGACAGTAAAAAATTATTTTTTGAATAATTTACTATATAAAAGGCAATCCCTGGCGCAATTAAAATTTGCGACAGTATAAAATTATTTTTTGAATAATTTACTATATAAAAGGCAATCCCTGGCGCAATTAAAATTTGCGACAGTTGAAAATTATTTTTTGAATAATTTACTATAGAAAAGGCAATCCCTGGCGTAATTAAAATTTGCGACAGTATAAAATTATTTTTTGAATAATTTACTATAGAAAAGGCAATCCCTGGCGTAATTAAAATTTGCGACAGTTGAAAATTATTTTTTGAATAATTTACTATAGAAAAGGCAATCCCTGGCGTAATTAAAATTTGCGACAGTTGAAAATTATTTTTTGAATAATTTACTATAGAAATGGCAATCCCTGGCGGATTTGAAATTTGCGACAGTAAAAAATTATTTTTTGAATAGTTTACTCTAGAAAAGGCAATCCTTGGCGCAATTACAATTTGCGACAGTTGAAAATTATTTTTTGAATAATTTACTATAGAAAAGGCAATCCCTGGCGCAATTAAAATTTGCGACAGTATAAAATTATTTTTTGAATAATTTACTATATAAAAGGCAATCCCTGGCGCAATTAAAATTTGCGACAGTTGAAAATTATTTTTTGAATAATTTACTATAGAAAAGGCCATCCCTGGCGCAATTAAAATTTGCGACAGTAAAAAATTATTTTTTGAATAATTTACTATATAAAAGGCATCCCTGGCGCAATTAAAATTTGCGACAGTTGAAAATTATTTTTTGAATAATTTACTATACAAAAGTCAATCCCTGGCGTAATTAAAATTTGCTACAGTAAAAAATTATTTTTTGAATAATTTACTATAGGAAAGGCAATCCCTGGCGTAATTAAAATTTGCGACAGTTGAAAATTATTTTTTGAATAATTTACTATAGAAAAGGCAATCCCTGGCGTAATTAAAATTTGCGACAGTAAAAAATTATTTTTTGAATAATTTACTATAGAAAAGGCAATCCCTGGCGGATTTGAAATTTGCGACAGTTGAAAATTATTTTTTGAATAATTTACTATAGAAAAGGCAATCCCTGGCGCAATTAAAATTTGCGACAGTAGAAAATTATTTTTTGAATAATTTACTATAGAAAAGGCAATCCCTGGCGTAATTAAAATTTGCGACAGTAAAAAATTATTTTTTAAATAATTTACTATAGAAAAGGCAATCCCTGGCGGATTTGAAATTTGCGACAGTTGAAAATTATTTTTTGAATAATTTACTATAGAAAAGGCAATCCCTGGCGCAATTAAAATTTGCGACAGTAGAAAATTATTCTTTGAATAATTTACTATAGAGAAGGCAATCCCTGGCGGATTTGAAATTTGCGACAGTTGAAAATTATTTTTTGAATAATTTACTATAGAAAAGGCAATCCCTGGCGTAATTAAAATTTGCGACAGTTGAAAATTATTTTTTGAATAATTTACTATAGAAATGGCAATCCCTGGCGGATTTGAAATTTGCGACAGTAAAAAATTATTTTTTGAATAATTTACTATAGAAAAGGCAATCCCTGGCGTAATTAAAATTTGCGACAGTAGAAAATTATTTTTTGAATAATTTACTATAGAAAAGGAAATCCCTGGCGTAATTAAAATTTGCGACAGTAGAAAATTATTTTTTGAATAACTTACTATAGAAAAGGCAATCCCTGGCGTAATTAAAATTTGCGACAATATAAAATTATTTTTTGAATAATTTACTTTAGAAAAGGCAATCCCTGGCGCACTTAAAATTTGCGACAGTAAAAAATTATTTTTTGAATAATTTACTATAGAAAAGGCAATCCCTGGCGTAATTAAAATTTGCGACAGTAGAAAATTATTTTTTGAATAATTTACTATAGAAAAGGCAATCCCTGGCGTATTTAAAATTTGCGACAGTTGAAAATTATTTTTTTGCAAAATTTATTATAGAAAAGGCAATCCCTGGCGTATTTAAAATTTGCGACAGTAAAAAATTATTTTTTGAATAATTTACTACAGAAAAGGCAATCCCTGGCGCAATTAAAATTTGCGACAGTAGAAAATTATTTTTTGAATAATTTACTATCGAAAAGGCAATCCCTGGCGGATTTGAAATTTGCGACAGTAAAAATTATTTTTTGAATAATTTACTATAGAAAAGGCAATCCCTGGCGTAATTAAAATTTGCGACAGTAAAAAATTATTTTTTGAATAATTTACTATAGAAAAGGCAATCCCTGGCGCAATTAAAATTTGCGACAGTTGAAAATTATTTTTTGAATAATTTACTATAGAAAGGGCAATCCCTGGCGGATTTGAAATTTGCGACAGTAAAAAATTATTTTTTGAATAATTTACTATAGAAAAGGCAATCCATGGCGCAATTAAAATTTGCGACAGTTGAAAATTATTTTTTGAATAATTTACTATAGAAAAGGCAATCCCTGGCGTAATTAAAATTTGCGACAGTATAAAATTATTTTTTGAATAATTTACTATAGAAAAGGCAATCCCTGGCGTAATTAAAATTTGCGACAGTTGAAAATTATTTTTTGAATAATTTACTATAGAAAAGGCAATCCCTGGCGCAATTAAAATTTGCGACAGTAGAAAATTATTTTTTGAATAATTTACTATAGAAAAGGCAATCCCTGGCGGATTTGAAATTTGCGACAGTTGAAAATTATTTTTTGAATAATTTACTATAGAAAAGGCAATCCCTGGCGTAATTAAAATTTGCGACAGTAAAAAATTATTTTTTGAATAATTTACTATAGAAAAGGCAATCCCTGGCGGATTTGAAATTTGCGACAGTTGAAAATTATTTTTTGAATAATTTACTATAGAAAAGGCAATCCCTGGCGCAATTAAAATTTGCGACAGTTGAAAATTATTTTTTGAATAATTTACTATAGAAAGGCAATCCCTGGCGGATTTGAAATTTGCGTCAGTAAAAAATTATTTTTTGAATAATTTACTATAGAAAAGGCAATCCCTGGCGCAATTAAAATTTGCGACAGTTGAAAATTATTTTTTGAATAATTTACTATAGAAAAGGCAATCCCTGGCGTAATTAAAATTTGCGACAGTATAAAATTATTTTTTGAATAATTTACTATAGAAAAGGCAATCCCTGGCGTAATTAAAATTTGCGACAGATGAAAATTATTTTTTGAATAATTTACTATAGAAAAGGCAATCCCTGGCGGAATTAAAATTTGCGACAGTAGAAAATTATTTTTTGAATAATTTACTATAGAAAAGGCAATCCCTGGCGGATTTGAAATTTACGACAGTTGAAAATTATTTTTTGAATAATTTACTATAGAAAAGGCAATCCCTGGCGTAATTAAAATTTGCGACAGTAAAAAATTATTTTTTGAATAATTTACTATAGAAAAGGCAATCCCTGGCGGATTTGAAATTTGCGACATTAAAAAATTATTTTTTGAATAATTTACTATAGAAAGGGCAAACCCTGGCGCAATTAAAATTTGCGACAGTTGAAAATTATTTTTTGAATAATTTACTATAGAAAAGGCAATCCCTGGCGGATTTGAAATTTGCGACAGTAAAAAATTATTTTTTGAATAATTTACTATAGAAAAGGCAATCCCTGGCGTAATTAAAATTTGCGACAGTTGAAAATTATTTTTTGAAAAATTTACTATAGAAAAGGCAATCCCTGGCGTAATTAAAATTTGCGACAGTAGAAAATTATTTTTTGAATAATTTACCATAGAAAAGGCAATCCCTGGCGTATTTAAAATTTGCGACAGTAGAAAATTATTTTTTTAATAATTTACTATAGAAAAGGCAATCCCTGGCGGATTTGAAATTTGCGACAGTAAAAAATTATTTTTTGAATAATTTACTATAGAAAAGGCAATCCCTGGCGCAATTAATATTTGCGACAGTTGAAAATTATTTTTTGAATTATTTACTATAGAAAAGGCAATCCCTGGCGCACTTAAAATTTGCGACAGTGAAAAATTATTTTTTGAATAATTTTCTATAGAAAAGGCAATCCCTGGCGTAATTAAAATTTGCGACAGTTGAAAATTATTTTTTGAATAATTTACTATAGAAAAGGCAATCCCTGGCGTAATTAAAATTTGCGACAGTAGAAAATTATTTTTTGAATAATTTACTATAGAAAAGGCAATCCCTGGCGTAATTAAAATTTGCGACAGTAGAAAATTATTTTTTGAATAATTTACTATAGAAAAGGCAATCCCTGGCGTAATTAAAATTTGCGACAGTAGAAAATTATTTTTTGAATAATTTACTATAGAAAAGGCAATCCCTGGCGTAATTAAAATTTGCGACAGTAGAAAATTATTTTTTGAATAATTTACTATAGAAAAGGTAATCCCTGACGTATTTAAAATTTGCGACAGTTGAAAATTATTTTTTGAATAATTTACTATAGAAAAGGCAATACCTGGCGTAATTAAAATTTGCGACAGTAGAAAAGTATTTTTTGAATAATTTACTATAGAAAAGGCAATCCCTGTCGTAATTAAAATTTGCGACAGTATAAAATTATTTTTTGAATAATTTACTATAGAAAAGGCAATCCCTGGCGTAATTAAAATTTGCGACAGTTGAAAATTATTTTTTGAATAATTTACTATAGAAAAGGCAATCCCTGGCGTATTTAAAATTTGCGACAGGTGAAAATTATTTTTTTGCAAAATTTATTATAGAAAAGGCAATCCCTGGCGTATTTAAAATTTGCGACAGTAAAAAATTATTTTTTGAATAATTTACTACAGAAAAGGCAATCCCTGGCGCAATTAAAATTTGCGACAGTAGAAAATTATTTTTTGAATAATTTACTATCGAAAAGGCAATCACTGGCGGATTTGAAATTTGCGACAGTAAAAATTATTTTTTGAATAATTTACTATAGAAAAGGCAATCCCTGGCGTAATTAAAATTTGCGACAGTAAAAAATTATTTTTTGAATAATTTACTATAGAAAAGGCAATCCCTGGCGCAATTAAAATTTGCGACAGTTGAAAATTATTTTTTGAATAATTTACTATAGAAAGAGCAATCCCTGGCGGATTTGAAATTTGCGACAGTAAAAAATTATTTTTTGAATAATTTACTATAGAAAAGGCAATCCATGGCGCAATTAAAATTTGCGACAGTTGAAAATTATTTTTTGAATAATTTACTATAGAAAAGGCAATCCCTGGCGTAATTAAAATTTGCGACAGTATAAAATTATTTTTTGAATAATTTACTATAGAAAAGGCAATCCCTGGCGTAATTAAAATTTGCGACAGTTGAAAATTATTTTTTGAATAATTTACTATAGAAAAGGCAATCCCTGGCGCAATTAAAATTTGCGACAGTAGAAAATTATTTTTTGAATAATTTACTATAGAAAAGGCAATCCCTGGCGGATTTGAAATTTGCGACAGTTGAAAATTATTTTTTGAATAATTTACTATAGAAAAGGCAATCCCTGGCGGATTTGAAATTTGCGACAGTAAAAAATTAATATTTTGAAAAATTTACTGTGGAAAAGGCAAACCCTGGCGCAATTAAAATTTGCGACAGTAAAAAATTATTTTTTGAATAATTTACTATAGAAAAGGCAATCCCTGGGATATTTAAAATTTGCGACAGTAAAAAATTATTTTTTGAATAATTTACTATAGAAAAGGCAATCCCTGGCGCAATTAAAATTTGCGACAGTATAAAATTATTTTTTGATTAATTTACTATAGAAAAGGCAATCCCTGGCGGATTTGAAATTTGCGACAGTTGAAAATTATTTTTTGAATAATTTACTATAGAAAAGGCAATCCCTGGCGTAATTAAAATTTGCGACAGTAAAAATTAATATTTTGAAAAATTTACTGTAGAAAAGGCAATCCCTGGCGTAATTAAAATTTGCGACAGTAGAAAATTATTTTTTGAATAATTTACTATAGAAAAGGCAATCCCTGGCGTAATGAAAATTTGCGACAGTAGAAAATTATTTTTTGAATAATTTACCATAGAAAAGGCAATCCCTGGCGCACTTAAAATTTGCGACAGTAAAAAATTATTTTTTGAATAATTTACTATAGAAAAGGCAATCCCTGGCGCAATTAAAATTTGCGACAGTTGAAAATTATTTTTTGGATAATTTACTATAGAAAAGGCAATCCCTGGCGTAATTAAAATTTGCGACAATATAAAATTATTTTTTGAATAATTTACTATAGAAAAGGCAATCCCTGGCGTAATTAAAATTTGCGACAGTTGAAAATTATTTTTTGAATAATTTACTTTAGAAAAGGCAATCCCTGGGATATTTAAAATTTGCGACAGTAAAAAATTATTTTTTGAATAATTTACTATAGAAAAGGCAATCCCTGGCGCAATTAAAATTTGCGACAGTATAAAATTATTTTTTGAATAATTAACTATAGAAAAGGCAATACCTGGCGTAATTAAAATTTGCGACAGTAGAAAATTATTTTTTGTATAATTTACTATAGAAAAGGCAATCCCTGGCGTAATTAAAATTTGCGACAGTAGAAAATTATTTTTTGAATAATTTACTATAGAAAAGGCAATCCCTGACGTATTTAAAATTTGCGACAGTTGAAAATTATTTTTTGAATAATTTACTATAGAAAAGGCAATCCCTGGCGTAATTAAAATTTGCGACAGTAGAAAATTATTTTTTGAATAATTTACTATAGAAAAGGCAATCCCTGGCGTAATTAAAATTTGCGACAGTATAAAATTATTTTTTGAATAATTTACTATAGAAAAGGCAATCCCTGGCGTAATTAAAATTTGCGACAGTGTAAAATTATTTTTTGAATAATTTACTATTGAAAAGGCAATCCCTGGCGGATTTGAAATTTGCGACAGTAAAAAATTAATATTTTGAAAAATTTACTGTGGAAAAGGCAATCCCTGGCGCAATTAAAATTTGCGACAGTAAAAAATTATTTTTTGAATAATTTACTATAGAAAAGGCAATCCCTGGCGGATTTGAAATTTGCGACAGTTGAAAATTATTTTTTGAATAATTTACTATAGAAAAGGCAATCCCTGGCGTAATTAAAATTTGCGACAGTAAAAAATTATTTTTTGAATAATTTACTATAGAAAAGGCAATCCCTGGCGGATTTGAAATTTGCGACAGTTGAAAATTATTTTTTGAATAATTTACTATAGAAAAGGCAATCCCTGGCGCAATTAAAATTTGCGACAGTTGAAAATTATTTTTTGAATAATTTACTATAGAAAGGGCAATCCCTGGCGGATTTGAAATTTGCGTCAGTAAAAAATTATTTTTTGAATAATTTACTATAGAAAAGGCAATCCCTGGCGCAATTAAAATTTGCGACAGTTGAAAATTATTTTTTGAATAATTTACTATAGAAAAGGCAATCCCTGGCGGAATTAAAATTTGCGACAGTAGAAAATTATTTTTTGAATAATTTACTATAGAAAAGGCAATCCCTGGCGGATTTGAAATTTGCGACAGTTGAAAATTATTTTTTGAATAATTTACTATAGAAAAGGCAATCCCTGGCGTAATTAAAATTTGCGACAGTAAAAAATTATTTTTTGAATAATTTACTATAGAAAAGGCAATCCCTGGCGGATTTGAAATTTGCGACATTAAAAAATTATTTTTTGAATAATTTACTATAGAAAGGGCAAATCCTGGCGCAATTAAAATTTGCGACAGTTGAAAATTATTTTTTGAATAATTTACTATAGAAAAGGCAATCCCTGGCGGATTTGAAATTTGCGACAGTAAAAAATTATTTTTTGAATAATTTACTATAGAAAAGGCAATCCCTGGCGTAATTAAAATTTGCGACAGTTGAAAATTATTTTTTGAAAAATTTACTATAGAAAAGGCAATCCCTGGCGTAATTAAAATTTGCGACAGTAGAAAATTATTTTTTGAATAATTTACCATAGAAAAGGCAATCCCTGGCGTATTTATAATTTGCGACAGTAGAAAATTATTTTTTTAATAATTTACTATAGAAAAGGCAATCCCTGGCGGATTTGAAATTTGCGACAGTAAAAAATTATTTTTTGAATAATTTACTATAGAAAAGGCAATCCCTGGCGCAATTAAAATTTGCGACAGTTGAAAATTATTTTTCGAATTATTTACTATAGAAAAGGCAATCCCTGGTGCACTTAAAATTTGCGACAGTAAAAAATTATTTTTTGAATAATTTACTATAGAAAAGGCAATCCCTGGCTTAATTAAAATTTGCGACAGTTGAAAATTATTTTTTGAATAATTTACTATAGAAAAGGCAATCCCTGGCGTAATTAAAATTTGCGACAGTAGAAAATTATTTTTTGAATAATTTACTATAGAAAAGGCAATCCCTGGCGTAATTAAAATTTGCGACAGTAGAAAATTATTTTTTGAATAATTTACTATAGAAAAGGCAATCCCTGGCGTAATTAAAATTTGCGACAGTAGAAAATTATTTTTTGAATAATTTACTATAGAAAAGGCAATCCCTGGCGTAATTAAAATTTGCGACAGTAGAAAATTATTTTTTGAATAATTTACTATAGAAAAGGCAATCCCTGACGTATTTAAAATTTGCGACAGTTGAAAATTATTTTTTGAATAATTTACTATAGAAAAGGCAATACCTGGCGTAATTAAAATTTGCGACAGTAGAAAAGTATTTTTTGAATAATTTACTATAGAAAAGGCAATCCCTGTCGTAATTAAAATTTGCGACAGTATAAAATTATTTTTTGAATAATTTACTATAGAAAAGGCAATCCCTGGCGTAATTAAAATTTGCGACAGTTGAAAATTATTTTTTGAATAATTTACTATAGAAAAGGCAATCCCTGGCGTAATTAAAATTTGCGACAGTGTAAAATTATTTTTTGAATAATTTACTATTGCAAAGGCAATCCCTGGCGGATTTGAAATTTGCGACAGTAAAAAATTAATATTTTGAAAAATCTACTGTGGAAAAGGCAAACCCTGGCGCAATTAAAATTTGCGACAGTAAAAAATTATTTTTTGAATAATTTACTATAGAAAAGGCAATCCCTGGGATATTTAAAATTTGCGACAGTAAAAAATTATTTTTTGAATAATTTACTATAGAAAAGGCAATCCCTGGCGCAATTAAAATTTGCGACAGTATAAAATTATTTTTTGATTAATTTACTATAGAAAAGGCAATCCCTGGCGGATTTGAAATTTGCGACAGTTGAAAATTATTTTTTGAATAATTTACTATAGAAAAGGCAATCCCTGGCGTAATTAAAATTTGCGACAGTAAAAATTAATATTTTGAAAAATTTACTGTAGAAAAGGCAATCCCTGGCGTAGTTAAAATTTGCGACAGTAGAAAATTATTTTTGAATAATTTACTATAGAAAAGGCAATCCCTGGCGTAATGAAAATTTGCGACAGTAGAAAATTATTTTTTGAATAATTTACTATAGAAAAGGCAATCCCTGGCGCACTTAAAATTTGCGACAGTAAAAAATTATTTTTTGAATAATTTACTATAGAAAAGGCAATCCCTGGCGCAATTAAAATTTGCGACAGTTGAAAATTATTTTTTGGATAATTTACTATAGAAAAGGCAATCCCTGGCGTAATTAAAATTTGCGACAATATAAAATTATTTTTTGAATAATTTACTATAGAAAAGGCAATCCCTGGCGTAATTAAAATTTGCGACAGTTGAAAATTATTTTTTGAATAATTTACTATAGAAAAGGCAATCCCTGGGATATTTAAAATTTGCGACAGTAAAAAATTATTTTTTGAATAATTTACTATAGAAAAGGCAATCCCCGGCGCAATTAAAATTTGCGACAGTATAAAATTATTTTTTGAATAATTAACTATAGAAAAGGCAATACCTGGCGTAATTAAAATTTGCGACAGTAGAAAATTATTTTTTGAATAATTTACTATAGAAAAGGCAATCCCTGGTGTAATTAAAATTTGCGACAGTAGAAAATTATTTTTTGAATAATTTACTATAGAAAAGGCAATCCCTGACGTATTTAAAATTTGCGACAGTTGAAAATTATTTTTTGAATAATTTACTATAGAAAAGGCAATCCCTGGCGTAATTAAAATTTGCGACAGTAGAAAATTATTTTTTGAATAATTTACTATAGAAAAGGCAATCCCTGGCGTAATTAAAATTTGCGACAGTATAAAATTATTTTTTGAATAATTTACTATAGAAAAGCAATCCCTGGCGTAATTAAAATTTGCGACAGTGTAAAATTATTTTTTGAATAATTTACTATTGAAAAGGCAATCCCTGGCGGATTTGAAATTTGCGACAGTAAAAAATTAATATTTTGAAAAATTTACTGTGGAAAAGGCAATCCCTGGCGCAATTAAAATTTGCGACAGTAAAAAATTATTTTTTGAATAATTTACTATAGAAAAGGCAATCCCTGGAATATTTAAAATTTGCGACAGTAAAAAATTATTTTTTGAATAATATACTATAGAAATGGCAATCCCTGGCGCAATTAAAATTTGCGACAGTATAAAATTATTTTTTGATTAATTTACTATAGAAAAGGCAATCCCTGGCGGATTTGAAATTTGCGACAGTTGAAAATTATTTTTTGAATAATTTACTATAGAAAAGGCAATCCCTGGCGTAATTAAAATTTGCGACAGTAAAAATTAATATTTTGAAAAATTTACTGTAGAAAAGGCAATCCCTGGCGTAATTAAAATTTGCGACAGTAGAAAATTATTTTTTGAATAATTTACTATAGAAAAGGCAATCCCTGGCGTAATGAAAATTTGCGACAGTAGAAAATTATTTTTTGAATAATTTACTATAGAAAAGGCAATCCCTGGCGCACTTAAAATTTGCGACAGTAAAAAATTATTTTTTGAATAATTTACTATAGAAAAGGCAATCCCTGGCGCAATTAAAATTTGCGACAATATAAAATTATTTTTTGAATAATTTACTATAGAAAAGGCAATCCCTGGCGTAATTAAAATTTGCGACAGTAGAAAATTATTTTTTGAATAATTTACTATAGAAAAGGCAATCCCTGGCGTAATTAAAATTTGCGACAGTAGAAAATTATTTTTTGAATAATTTACTATAGAAAAGGCAATCCCTGGCGTAATTAAAATTTGCGACAGTATAAAATTATTTTTTGAATAATTTACTATAAAAAAGGCAATCCCTGGCGTAATTAAAATTTGCGACAGTTGAAAATTATTTTTTGAATAATTTACTATAGAAAAGGCAATCCCTGGCGTAATTAAAATTTGCGACAGTATAAAATTATTTTTTGAATAATTTACTATAGAAAAGGAAATCCCTGGCGGATTTGAAATTTGCGACAGTAAAAAATTAATATTTTGAAAAATTTACTGTGGAAAAGGCAATCCCTGGCGTATTTAAAATTTGCGACAGTTGAAAATTATTTTTTGAATAATTTACTATAGAAAAGGCAATCCCTGGCGTATTTAAAATTTGCGACAGTAAGAAATTATTTTTTGAATAATTTACTATAGTAAAGGCAATCCCTGGCGTAATTAAAATTTGCGACAGTATAAAATTATTTTTTGAATAATTTACTATAGAAAAGGCAATCCCTGGCGTAATTAAAATTTGCGAAGGTTGAAAAATATTTTTTGAATAATTTACTATAGAAAAGGCAATCCCTGGCGTAATTAAAATTTGCGACAGTATAAAATTATTTTTTGAATAATTTACTATAGAAAAGGCAATCCCTGGCGGATTTGAAATTTGCGACAGTAAAAAATTATTTTTTGAATAATTTACTATAGAAAAGGCAATCCCTGGCGTAATTAAAATTTGCGACAGTTGAAAATTATTTTTTGAATAATTTACTATAGAAAAGGCAATCCCTGGCGTAATTAAAATTTGCGACAGTATAAAATTATTTTTTGAATAATTAGTATAGAAAAGGCAATCCCTGGCGTAATTAAAATTTGCGACAGTTGAAAATTATTTTTTGAATAATTTACTATAGAAAAGGCAATCCCTGGGATATTTAAAATTTGCGATAGTAAAAAATTATTTTTTGAATAATTTACTATAGAAAAGGCAATCCCTGGCGGATTTGAAATTTGCGAGAGTAAAAAATTATTTTTTGAATAATTTACTATAGAAAATGTTGCACGCCGGCAACAAGAGTTCAATTCTTCTGATTGTTGCGCGCCGGCAACAAGGGAGTTAATCGTAAAATCGTAATAGTCCGGGTTGACCAAAATGAGAAGGCTGCGTTTAATCTTTACACTGATTTTATTTCTTTTCAAGCACACTTTTAATTTTTACTAACAATACTTTTCTTTATACTTGGAATACAATAATCTAGGTTTCACAATAGTTTTGAAGTATACCTTTTCTTTTACTTTCCACTAGAGGCCTTTCCTTGGGTAGGGGGACTCTCTAGCTTCGGGTTTTAGAATATTCTGATTTTCCTTGCATCAGAACTCTCTATTTATTTAAAATCAATCTGCAGTGGTTAATACTCCCTTCCACTTGCAGATTGATTGTTTAGCAATTTTTGTGGTAACCAATCAAAAATTACCTATTGAGCATTTTTCTGTGAAAAACAATCCAAAATCACCTATCAAGCATTTTTTCCAATAAAGGTGAAAAATTTATTGCATTAATGCAATTTGATTTTTCACCCGCAAATTATAAAAAATAATTGGGAACAATTGTATGAAAACAACGGTATCAATTTTCACACGAGTACCAAAACAATAATTCACTTGCTTGATTACGTATAACAGCAAAAAGAAATTTGACGCCGGCGCTTCCGCTAAGGCAATTTCTTTTGGTCAGTTTGTTGCACGGCGGGTGTGAGGTAAAATCGTTCAGCGAGTACCATGCTTTACTTCTTATCGCTTTGAGTTAATCAGGTGATTCCATTATACGTTTGGCTGATTGTTCTCAAGCAAGAAGTCCAAAGGTTCTTATTTACGTGTAGAAAGGTGACAGGCCTTATCTACCTAAGAATTATTACCGTGGACATGGGTACATCTAACGATTACTCATTATGTGCTGCAACTTGACCACAGTCGTGTCCGTATAGTTGTTTGTTTATTGTTTTGGTTCTCATTGTGGGGTCGGATAACCGTGATTTATGGATGAGAGGTGTTTGCTTGATCTTTTTAGGTAATGCGTTATGAATCAGAGGCAATTGAAGTGGTTATTGCTTGATCATATTATTTGGATTGTTTTGGGGATTCATAACACCTTCCCCCTTGAAAAAAATTTTCTTTTATATCCTTTAAGAGGATGTAAAAAAAAAATTGAGAGTTGCTGACGCTCGGAAATCTAGAGTACATAGTTTGATTAGTACTACGATATGATATTATATGGTACTTAATGGTATGTATGATACAAACATATGTTAGATTTAATTGTTATGATTATGATATGTATTATACAAAATTAGATTTAGTTACTAATGATATTTTTATTCATTAGCTCCATCGTTTATGATTTATTTATGCTAGATTAAATGATATATATTTTTTTTTTTATATATATATGTTGTGTTTCTTATTTTACAAAAATCAATTGTTACCAAGTGTGGTATTATAATAGTATTATATAAAAGCAACTTATTTGAGAGGTAATTAATTAGTTATCTGTGATTCTAGATAATGGTATTTTACTGGAAATACTTTTGATTTCAGTAATTTTTTCATTATTTGTTTTATTTTCTTTTAAAGTTTTTTGGTTCTTCTCCTTTTTAACATATCGCATGATTATTTTGATTACACCATAAGAAGTAAGTGTTATAATTAATAGATATATGAAAGAATAATGGTGTATATCATGCGTTGAAATATTATTTAATTTTTGTTTTTCCTCGTGCTCCAGTGTTTTTAAATCTTGGCTTAGATCGAATAGAGCTTGGTGATTTACGTTTTTTATTGTAATCATTTTCGGGAGTTCGAGTTTTATTTCTTTAAGATGATTAGCCATTGTTAGGTTAATTGAGGGTAAGTATGAATTATTTGAAATTGATATTCTTTCGGAATGACCGTATAGCGTTAGGTCGTTGCTTCTTATGTAGCAATTTGGAGAAATTTCTAAAATACCGTTTCTTTCGAGTGTTAGCGGTTCGATTCTGTCGCCGCATATATTATCTATTGTTAGAGGGTTTCTAAGACTGAATAACCATTTATTTGGGTTGTTTAATTGAATCCAGAAAGTAGATGTTTTTATTGTTTTTACATCGCAGGATTTTGGAATTTCCGTAGTATGTTTTAATAGATCCATTTCGCATTTGTTTTGTTCGGCATTGCTATTAAGGATTGGGTGTGTTATTTGACACAGATGAGTATTTGAGAAACTCAATTGGCATTTGTCGAAGTCCTCTGTATTCATGGGGTAATGTTTTTCGCGGTTAAAATCTACCAATAAATATTCGGTAGTAGGTTTTATGTAGAGAAAGGAGGTGTTTACTATACTTGGGAATGGTATAACTTT
The DNA here is from genome assembly GCA_963930735.1 of Dioctria linearis. Lineage (NCBI taxonomy): Eukaryota > Metazoa > Arthropoda > Insecta > Diptera > Asilidae > Dioctria > Dioctria linearis. The sequence continues at coordinate 101,843 of CAWVNZ010002089.1, forward strand.
GTATGCCTGGAAAATTGTGTTTAGGGGTAACGGGATTTTAATTTCGATGATGATATTGTTCTTAATTTTGTTTGTAGTTGTAATGCTAACTTTATATAAGTCGATAAGACTGTCTTGTGTGGCTGAAATGGGTAAGGTGGTTCCGGAAGGAAGACTTTTCCTAATAACTGTAAGAGTTTCCTCCAGTTGAAATGGGGTGATAATTAATGGATTGGGAATGCCATGTTTTATATCTAAAAGCATGTCGAGGCTTGCTTTTTGCGAATTTTGGTATCTCATAAGTGATAGTGTAATGGCGGAAGTGATACTTTCTAGTTCTAAGTTTATGAAGGTGGAGTTCACTTCGGCTATTATGAAATTGAATGCTTTAGAAATTTTGTCAAATTTTTCTTGGATGTTATCAAATTCGAGTTTAATATCTGAGGATGTTTTATTAAAAAGGTTGATTGTTTTATCTACGATAATGGTTTGTGATTTAATGAGTTCTAATAGGTGGTCCTCATTTATTTTTAAGTAGTGGATTTGTTTGTCGTAATGCTTGGCATCGTCCTCATTGAGAGTACCGAAGAGTGTTTTGCTAAGGCTGCCTATTGCGTTTATTAGGCCGCGTCGGGCGCGCAAATGTTTGGGATCTATAATCTCTGCATTTTGCTCTATCTCGTTAATTAATGATTTGATAGTTTTAATTTGTGACTCGCATGGGTGGTTGCGGGTTGGATGTTGTATCTTAAAATGTAAACATATTTTTTTGTCACCAATTATAAAAGGTTTTGGCTTAGTAACGTGATCATAGTACGTTTTGGATTTCTCCTTGTTTTTTATAAGATTTTCTCTTGCTATTTGATGAGCATATTGGAGACGCGCTTTTAGCTCACTGACATAGTTATCGTAGTTATACGTAACTTCTGGGTCCTCTTTTAGTGATGTTGGGATTTCTGCGTGAAATCCAAATAGTAATTCGTGAGGCGTGTAGCCTGTACTTGAATGATTAGAATTGTTGTATGTGAACATAGCGTAAGGGATCCATGTATCCCATGTTAGTGGATCTGTAGACACATAGTGACTTAGGTATTCAGCAAGCGTACGGTGGCTTCTTTCTAGAGCTCCGTTTGTCTCTGGGTGGTATGGTGTAGTTTGTAACTTATGTATTTTCAAAAGTTTACAAATTTAACCAAATAGAGAACTTAGGAAGTTTGATCCTTGGTCCGTTAGGATTGATTCAGGTAAACCATGTTTACAAATGATGTGGGTTACAAATTGCTCAGCTTACGTTTTGGCTTCCGCGTTCGGTAGGGGTATAGCATCTGAAAATTTAGTCAGATCATCTTGGAATGTTAATAGATATTTGTTGTTTTGATAACTTGTTGGTAGAGGTCCAACAATATCCAAGACGATTTTTTTCAAATGGTTTTTTGCTTGTGGTAGTAATCTTCATAGGTATTTTCTTGTTTGCACCTGATTTATTGACCTGGCAAGAAGAACATCTCTTGATGTACTTTTGAATGTCTTTTTTCATACCTGGCCAGTTATAGATTCTTCTTATCTTCCCGATAGTCTTCGTTTGTCCCTGATGACCACCTAAAGGAGTGACATGGTAATCCCTAATTACCTGTTCGATGTCCTTTGGGTCTTTTAATTGTACTATTTTATTGAGGAAGAAAATAGGCCTCGTGGCGGAATCCTTAAATTCTTTAGCATATATGAGTTTCAACTCGAAGTACGAAGTGCTGTTCAGGATTGGTATAGCAATTGGAATTATCTCTTCGTTAGATGACAATTCTTTGAATTTTTTTTATATATTCCTTGTTAATTCCTCATCTTTTTGTTCTTTAAAAGGGGGGGGGGGCATGCCCCACTATATACGTAGTATTCCCTTGTTTATATTCTTTGATTCCTCCTAATGGAATTTGATAATTATCAGGTAAATAAGTTTTTAATAAGTTTTCAAATGTGGTGTTTACTGTCGGAATTATGAAATATTTTCTTTTGATATTCCGTGTTTCCAGTAAATTGTTCGAGTTTTCTCCTACTATTTTAGGGGTTTGGTTTGTTTGTGCCCTCTGTTGATTCCTTGTTATCACTTGAATATTTTTGGATTCTGGTACTATACGACTGAGCGCGTCAGCGTTAAGATTAGATTTCCCTGATTTGTGTATGATCTTGTAGTAATACTCTTCAAGTTTAATCCTCCACCTCATCATTCGGGAAGTGGGGTCTTTCATATTCATGAGCCACGTAAGGGGCTTGTGATCTGTAATAATCGTAAATGTCCGACCGTACAGGTAAGGACGAAATTGTTCTACCGCGTATATTATTGCTAATAGCTCTTTTTCTATAGTTGAATATCTTGTCTCAGACGGATTTAGGGTGCGGCTGGCATAACAGATTGGTTTGTCTTCTCCGATTTTCCCTTGCGATAAAACTGCGCCAATTGCATAGTTACTTGCGTCTGAAGTAACTAAAAATTCTTCGTTAAAGCGAGGATATTGCAAAATAGGCGTATTTAATAATTTTTCTTTCATGAGCGTGAAAGCTTCGTCGCAGAACGCATCCCATTTGAAAGTAGCATCTTTCTTTAATAGAGCCGTGAGAGGCTTAGCTATTTTAGCGAAATTAGGGATAAAGCGACGGTAATATCCAACAAAATCTAAGAAGGATTTTATGTCTTTTTCCTTCTTGGGTACTGGGTAATTTTGGACAGATTCTAGTTTAGAGGGATCCGGTGTTACTCCGTTTTCTGTAACCAAATGTCCAAGATAAGCTATTTATTTGCTTAGAAAATGGCATTTTTCAGGCTGTAGCTTGAGATTATTTACTCTAAGCCTATTGAAAACGTGTTGGAGTCTTGCATTATGTTCTGTCAAGTTGTATCCGTAGACAATTATGTCGTCCATGTATACAAAACATTCTATGCCTTGGAGTCCGACTAAAACATTGTTCATCAGCCTTTGAAAAGTGGCTGGTGCACGTTTCAATCCGAATGGCATTCTGTTAAAATGGTAATGACCGTAAGGTGTACTGAAAGCAGTTTTTTCCTTATCATGGTCCTCCATTTGTATTTGATGAAAGCCATTAGCTAAATCCAATGTACTAAAGTATTTAGCTTTCCCCAGCTGATCTAGTATATCAGTAATGTTGGGTAAGAGAAAGGCATCACCGACTGTTATGTCGTTGAGGCGCCTGAAATCGACAACTACTCTCCATCTTTTGTTTCCTGAAGCATCAGGTTTTTTCGGAACTAGAAGTAGAGGAGAGTTCCAGGGGCTAGAACTAGGGCTTATGATTTCTTCTTGAAGCATTTTATTTATTTGTGAATTAATCTCAGTACGCTGAGATTCTGGAAGCCTATAAGGTCTTATGTTGACAATGGGTTTTTCAGGTAGCGTAGGTAATTGGTGCTTAACTGCACTTGTGCAAGTTAGGAAATCCCCATCTAGATAAAATATGTCATTGTATTCTCGACAAGTATCTAGAATTGTTTGGGCTTCTTCCACGTTGCAGTGAGCGAGGTTTAGCTCGTTCTCGAGTCTATTTAGTCTCTGCTTTATTGGATCCTTTTTCGGATTTAATTTTATTATACTATAATTATTTAAGTTTCTTAGATGAGGTCTTATTTCTGTGTTTCTTATAGTAACCTCCTGCTGATTTGAGTTCAGGATTAGGATAGTCGCGTGACCTGTGTTGTCAGGTTCTATTAGCGTATTTCCTGTTATCACTCCTGGTTTCAGTTCTTGGTGTTCACTAAAGAAACAACCTCTTTGATTTAGTTTTATTTTTGCTACCATTTGTGTACGTGCCGGTATTTTTATACTTTCGGCTTCGTACTGATTTATTTTGTTTATTATTTTCGAAACATTTTTTTGTTTCTTACCCTTAGGCTCACCTCTTTGTGGGGGAGCCTTGTGAGCTTGTACCAGCTGATAGTCTTGGCTTGGGTCTTTCAAACCTCCATGCCTGCTATCTGAGCTGGTGTAAGTCAAATTGTCGAAGCTTGTGTCATTCAAACCTCCATACTTGACATTTGAGCTATGGCGAGACAATTTCTTCGAACTTGGGTCATTCAAACCTCCATATTCGTTTTTGCACATTGTCTCTGAATTTGCCCTAATAACTTTGCGTGTGGTTTTGCCTCCTTGGGGCTTATTAATTTTTAGTGATAGACTTTTGTTTTCGTAGTCTATTATGCTAGAAAATTTATTTAAAAAGTCATGACCTAGAATTCCATCATATTTGAGTTGGAGGTCATCTTCCACTATGTGTATATCGTGGGTAAAGAAATTTTTGCCTACTTGAAATTCGCATTTGGCGGTCCCTAAAGTATGTAGGGCTTTTCCAGCTAGAAGTGATACCTCCAAGCTCTTTGTTCTATCAACCCTTGTGTCACCAAGTGATCTGGTTGCTTTAAGGACCGATATTTCGGCTCCTGTATCGATTAAGAAATTACTAGTATCAAATGCTGTGATGGAATTTCTGATCGTCAAAACTAGTGATTGGCGATCAGCACTGAGAGGGAGATAAAGCATTTGATTTAATTTTCCGGATGTCGATAGACATCCGCGGATACAGTCATCTGGCTGAGGCGAGACTGGGCAACTGTAATGGCATCCTCGTCTCGCCGCCGGCTGTTTTCCGATTTCTGTTGATTTTTTGATTTTATTTTGGCAGTTGCTGCTCTAATATTTGGCGACCGCTTAGGTCATCCTGTGAAATTCTGTTGGGATCTTTGATTTTGAGGAACATAGGCCTCTTGTTGGTTGCCTTGAAAACGGTGATTAACTGGAGTATTCCGTTGATACTGTGGAACACTCGAAGTGTAATACCTTTGTGGTAGATTTTCCCTTTGTATTTTTGTGTGAGGGAATGACCTGCTATTACTTGGATAACTTTGCTGGAAAAGTCTTTTACGACATTCCGAAAAGTGATGATTAAGTATTTTGCAGTAGGAACAAATGAGTGAGGGTTTTTCCATTTTCACTCTTGTGGAATAACTGACTTCAGCTGTATGTCCTTTTCTGTTGCATTTTGAACAAGTTGAAAAATGATCATTATGAGTAGAGTTCCTTTCGGATTGGTCTATAGCAAATTTAATAGAAGCTGACAGCTCCTCGTGGTCTTTTGCCTTGGTTAATAGACGAACCTGACTGTCTTTGAGGCCGTCTTCAAATGCTCGGAGAACCATTTTTTGATTTTCTCCAGCTAAAAGATTTTTGAGTGTTTGGTCGTTTGTAAAACTAGAGGTTGCATCATCATATAATGCTAACAACTTGCGAGCACGAAAGGCGTAATCTTTCATATTTTCTCCAGATTTTTGTCTGAGAGCTAGAATCTCATTTTGTATTGAGACTCTAGAACGAGTCTCTAAAAATTGCTCTTGCAGGGCCTTTTGGAGTTCTTTCCAAGAATTTACGTCGTTATATTTAACAACCTCATAGGCTCTGCCTACCAATTTTGTTTTGATTATTTGCAAAAATAGAGCCTTTTCTGTTTCTGCAATGCCTTCTTTCTGAAACATTTCACATGTATTCACAAATCGGTGTAAATCATCAGAATTACCATCGAATTCTGGAATGAGTGATCTAGCATCACTGAGAGATAATTTTTCGGCTCTCGCCGCAACTTGATCGTTGGGCATATTGTGAGCTCGTTTCCGTGCAGGCCTTCTGTGGATGATTAGCCCAGGAAGAAGCGTATCTCTTACGCCTCGACGCTTTTGTAGTCGAGTATGAATTTTTTAAAAAAAAAATTATATTTTCCCGATATGTTTTTTTTTTTTTGAACTTGACGAGTATATTAATTTAACTAATATCCCGGAGAAATATTCACAACACCGAAAAGCACTTGATAAGAAAAACACTCGAGAATATGCACTTTTGTTAAAATAAAAAAAAAGGGTGAAGACCAGGAGTACATTAAATAGTTATATTTTTGTTATAATATAGGTATAATATAATAAAGTAAAATATATATATTTATATAGAATATAATATTTATAATATAGAAACCTTTTAACTCTATTCTAGAGCGTCCCGTACCTTTTGATAGAAGTCCACGTCGATTGCTGAGTTGAAGTCCTCTTCTGGGTACAGCTGGTATCTCAGCGTTCTATAAATCGCGTATGCTGACGGGTTCTCGTGTTTGAGCAGGATGTCCAGCAAATGGTCGATTGGGTCTGTGTATTCCTCGAGGTCGTCCAAACAGGGATTGTAGATGGGGCCAATGCTTCCCTCTTCGTCGGATGACACATTGCTTCCTTCGGATCCGGGGTTATAGTAGCAGTCCGTAATGTCTTCCTCAAGCTCTGAGAATGAGCCTACCTCTGTCGTCTCTGAATAAAAGTCCGCCTCTGAGTAGGAGTCTTCTTCTGAATAAGCGTCTGCTTGTGGGTCCGCTTCTGGCTCGAAGTCTAGCTCTTCGTCAGAAAGTCACAGTGGACTGGTAAGTTTTTCTTCTTTTGGCCAGCTCATGAGTTTGTGGGTCTATTCGAGGGTCTTACTAACCGTGTGACTTATCTGCACCGCTACCACCAGTTTTATATGTTGCACGCCGGCAACAAGAGTTCACTTCTTCTGATTGTTGCGCGCCGGCAACAAGGGAGTTAATCGTAAAATCGTAATAGTCCGGGTTGACCAAAATGAGAAGGCTGCGTTTAATCTTTACACTGATTTCATTTCTTTTCAAGCACACTTTTAATTTTTACTAACAATACTTTTCTTTATACTTGGAATACAATAATCTAGGTTTCACAATAGTTTTGAAGTATACCTTTTCTTTTACTTTCCACTAGAGGCCTTACCTTGGGTAGGGGGACTCTCTAGCTTCGGGTTTTAGAATATTCTGATTTTCCTTGCATCAGAACTCTCTATTTATTTAAAATCAATCTGCAGTGGTTAATACTCCCTTCCACTTGCAGATTGATTGTTTAGCAATTTTTGTGGTAACCAATCAAAAATTACCTATTGAGCATTTTTCTGTGAAAAACAATCCAAAATCACCTATCAAGCATTTTTTCCAATAAAGGTGAAAAATTTATTGCATTAATGCAATTTGATTTTTCACCCGCAAATTATAAAAAATAATTGGGAACAATTGTATGAAAACAACGGTATCAATTTTCACACGAGTCCCAAAACAATAATTCACTTGTTTTATTACGTATAACGGCAAAAAGAAATTTGACGCCGGCGCTTCCGTTAAGGCAATTTCTTTTGGTCGGTTTGTTGCACGGCGGGTGTGAGGTAAAATCGTTCAGCGAGTACCATGCTTTACTTCTTATCGCTTTGAGTTAATCAGGTGATTCCATTATACGTTTGGCTGATTGTTCTCCAGCAAGAAGTCCAAAGGTTCTTATTTACGTGTAGAAAGGTGACAGGCCTTATCTACCTAAGAATTATTACCGTGGACATGGGTACATCTAACGATTACTCATTATGTGCTGCTACTTGACCACAGTCGTGTGCGTATAGTTGTTCGTTTATTGTTTTGGTTCTCATTGTGGGGTCGGATAACCGTGATTTATGGATGAGAGGTGTTTGCTTGATCTTTTTAGGTAATGCGTTATGAATCAGAGGCAATTGAAGTGGTTATTGCTTGATCATATTATTTGGATTGTTTTGGGGATTCATAACAAAAAGGCAATCCCTGGCGTAATTAAAATTTGCGACAGTAGAAAATTATTTTTTGAAAAGTTTACTATAGAAAAGGCAATCCCTGGCGTAATTAAAATTTGCGACAGTAGAAAATTATTTTTTGAATAATTTACTATAGAAAAGGCAATACCTGGCGTAATTAAAATTTGCGGCAGTAGAAAATTATTTTTTGAATAATTTACTATAGAAAAGGCAATCCCTGGCGCACTTAAAATTTGCGACAGTAAAAAATTATTTTTTGAATAATTTACTATAGAAAAGGCAATCTTTGGCGTAATTAAAATTTGCGACAGTAGAAAATTATTTTTTGAATAATTTACTATAGAAAAGGCAATCCCTGGCGCACTTAAAATTTGCGACAGTAAAAAATTATATTTTGAATAATTTACTATAGAAAAGGCAATCCCTGGCGCAATTAAAATTTGCGACAGTTGAAAATTATTTTTTGAATAATTTACTATAGAAACGGCAATCACTGGCGTAATTAAAATTTGCGACAGTATAAAATTATTTTTTGAATAATTTACTATAGAAAAGGCAATCCCTGGCGTAATTAAATTTGCGACAGTTGAAAATTATTTTTTGAATAATTTACTATAGAAAAGGCAATCCCTGGGATATTTAAAATTTGCGACAGTAAAAAATTATTTTTTGAATAATTTACTATAGAAAAGGCAATCCCTGGCGCAATTAAAATTTGCGACAGTATAAAATTATTTTTTGAATAATTTACTATAGAAAAGACAATCCCTGTCGTAATTAAAATTTGCGACAGTAGAAAATTATTTTTTGAATAATTTACTATAGAAAAGGCAATCCTTGGCGTAATTATAATTTGCGACAGTAAAAAATTAATATTTTGAAATATTTACTGTAGAAAAGGCAATCCCTGGCGCAATTAAAACTTGCGAGAGTAAAAAATTATTTTTTGAATAATTTACTATAGAAAAGGCAATCCCTGGCGGATTTGAAATTTGCGACAGTTGAAAATTATTTTTTGAATAATTTACTATAGAAAAGGCAATCCCTGTCGTAATTAAAATTTGCGACAGTAAAAAATTATTTTTTGAATAATTTACTATAGAAAAGGCAATCCCTGGCGTAATTAAAATTTGCGACAGTATAAAATTATTTTTTGAATAATTTACTATAGAAAAGGCAATCCCTTGCGTATTTAAAATTTGCGACAGTATAAAATTATTTTTTGAATAATTTACTATAGAAAAGGCAATCCCTGGCGTAATTAAAATTTGCGAGAGTAGAAAATTATTTTTTGAATAATTTACTATAGAAAAGGCAATCCCTGGCGTAATTAAAATTTGCGACAGTTGAAAATTATTTTTTGAATAATTTACTATAGAAAAGGCAATCCCTGGCGTAATTAAAATTTGCGAGAGTAAAAAATTATTTTTTGAATAATTTACTATAGAAAAGGCAATCCCTGGCGCAATTAAAATTTGCGACAGTTGAAAATTATTTTTTGAATAATTTACTATAGAAAAGGCAATCCCTGGCGCACTTAAAATTTGCGACAGTAAAAAATTATTTTTTGAATAATTTACTATAGAAAAGGCAATTCCTGGCGTAATTAAAATTTGCGACAGTTGAAAATTATTTTTTGAATAATTTACTATAGAAAAGGCAATCCCTGGCGGATTTGAAATTTGCGACAGTAAAAAATTATTTTTTTGCAAAATTTACTATAGAAAAGGCAATCCTTGGCGGATTTGAAATTTGCGACAGTAAAAAATTATTTTTTGAATAATTTACTATAGAAAAGGCAATCCCTGGCGCAGTTAAAATTTGCGACAGTTGAAAATTATTTTTTGAATAATTTACTATAGAAAAGGCAATCCCTGGCGTATTTAAAATTTGCGACAGTAAAAAGTTATTTTTTGAATAATTTACTATAGAAAAGGCAATTCCTGGCGTAATTAAAATTTGCGACAGTTGAAAATTATTTTTTGAATAATTTACTATAGAAAAGGAAATCCCTGGCGTAATTAAAATTTGCGACAGTAGAAAATTATTTTTTGAATAATTTACTATAGAAAAGGCAATCCCTGGCGTATTTAAAATTTGCGACAGTAAAAAAATATTTTTTGAATAATTTACTATAGAAAAGGCAATCCCTGGCGTAATTAAAATTTGCGACAGTTGAAAATTATTTTTTGAATAATTTACTATAGAAAAGGCAATCCCTGGCGTAGTTAAAATTTCCGACAGTTGAAAATTATTTTTTGAATAATTTACTATAGAAAAGGCAATCCCTGGCGGATTTGAAATTTGCGACAGTAAAAAATTATTTTTTGAATAATTTACTATAGAAAAGGCAATCCCTGGCATAATTAAAATTTGCGACAGTTGAAAATTATTTTTTGAATAATTTACTATAGAAAAGGCAATCCCTGGCGCAATTAAAATTTGCGACAGTAAAAAATTATTTTTTGAATAATTTACTATAGAAAAGGAAATCCCTGGCGTAATTAAAATTTGCGACAGTAAAAAATTATTTTTTGAATAATTTACTATAGAAAAGGCAATCCCTGGCGCAATTAAAATTTGCGACAGTAAAAAATTATTTTTTGAATAATTTACTATAGAAAAGGAAATTCCTGGCGGATTTGAAATTTGCGACAGTTGAAAATTATTTTTTGAATAATTTACTATAGAAAGGGCAATCCCTGGCGTAATTAAAATTTGCGACAGTAAAAAATTATTTTTTGAATAATTTACTATAGAAAAGGCAATCCCTGGCGCAATTAAAATTTGCGACAGTTGAAAATTATTTTTTGAATAATTTACTATAGGAAAGGCAATCCCTGGCGTAATTAAAATTTGCGACAGTAGAAAATTATTTTTTGAATAATTTACTATAGAAAAGGCAATCCCTGACGTAATTAAAATTTGCGACAGTAGAAAATTATTTTTTGAATAATTTACTATAGAAAAGGCAATCCCTGGCGTAATTAAAATTTGCGACAGTAGAAAATTATTTTTTGAATAATTTACTATAGAAAAGACAATCCATGGCGCACTTAAAATTTGCGACAGTAAAAAATTATTTTTTGAATAATTTACTATAGAAAAGGCAATCCCTGGCGCAATTAAAATTTGCGACAGTAAAAAATTATTTTTTGAATAATTTACTATAGAAAAGGCAATCCCTGGCGTAATTAAAATTTGCGACAGCTGAAAATTATTTTTTGAATAATTTACTATAGAAAAGGCAATCCCTGGCGCAATTAAAATTTGCGACAGTTGAAAATTATTTTTTGAATAATTTACTATAGAAAAGGCAATCCCTGGCGTAATTAAAATTTGCGACAGTTGAAAATTATTTTTTGAATAATTTACTAAAGAAAAGGCAATCCCTGGCGCAATTAAAATTTGCGACAGTTGAAAATTATTTTTTGAATAATTTACTATAGAAAAGGCAATCCCTGGCGTAATTAAAATTTGCGACAGTATAAAATTATTTTTCGAATAATTTACTATAGAAAAGGCAATCCCTAGCGGATTTGAAATTTGCGACAGTAAAAAATTATTTTTTTGCAAAATTTACTATAGAAAAGGCAGTCCCTGGCGGATTTGAAATTTGCGTCAGTAAAAAATTATTTTTTGAATAATTTACTATAGAAAAGGCAATCCCTGGCGCAATTAAAATTTGCGACAGTTGAAAATTATTTTTTGAATAATTTACTATAGAAAAGGCAATCCCTGGCGTAATTAAAATTTGCGACAGTATAAAATTATTTTTTGAATAATTTACTATAGAAAAGGCAATCCCTGGCGTAATTAAAATTTGCGACAGTTGAAAATTATTTTTTGAATAATTTACTATAGAAAAGGCAATCCCTGGCGGATTTAAAATTTGCGACAGTAAAAAATAATTTTTTTGCAAAATATACTATAGAAAAGACAATCCCTGGCGTATTTAAAATTTGCGACAGTAAAAAATTATTTTTTGAATAATTTACTATAGAAAAGGCAATCCCTGGCGTAATTAAAATTTGCGACAGTAGAAAATTATTTTTTGAATATTTTACTATAGAAAATGCAATCCCTGGCGTATTTAAAATTTGCGACAGTAAAAAATTATTTTTTGAATAATTTACTATAGAAAAGGCAATCCCTGGCGGATTTGAAATTTGCGACAGTAGAAAATTATTTTTTGAATAATTTACTATAGAAAAGGCAATCCCTGGCGTAATTAAAATTTGCGACAGTAAAAAATTATTTTTTGAATAATTTACTATAGAAAAGGCAATCCCTGGCGTAATTAAAATTTGCGACAGTATAAAATTATTTTTTGAATAATTTACTATAGAAAAGGCAATCCCTGGGATATTTAAAATTTGCGACAGTAGAAAATTATTTTTTGAATAATTTACTATAGAAAATGCAATCCCTGGCGTAATTAAAATTTGCAACAGTTGAAAATTATTTTTTGAATAATTTACTATAGAAAACGCAATCCCTGGGATAGTTAAAATTTGCGACAGTAAAAAATTATTTTTTGAATAATTTACTATAGAAAAGGCAATCCCTGGCGTAATTAAAATTTGCGACAGTAGAAAATTATTTTTTGAATAATTTACTATAGAAAAGGCAATCCCTGGCGTAATTAAAATTTGCGACAGTAAAAAATTATTTTTTGAATAATTTACTATAGAAAAGGCAATCCCTGGCGTAATTAAAATTTGCGACAGTATAAAATTATTTTTTGAATAATTTACTATAGAAAAGGCAATCCCTGGGATATTTAAAATTTGCGACAGTAGAAAATTATTTTTTGAATAATTTACTATAGAAAAGGCAATCCCTGGCGTAATTAAAATTTGCGACAGTAGAAAATTATTTTTTGAATAATTTACTATAGAAAAGGCAATCCCTGGCGTACTTAAAATTTGCGACAGTAAAAAATTGTTTTTTGAATAATTTACTATAGAAAAGGCAATCCCTGGCGTAATTAAAATTTGCGACAGTATAAAATTATTTTTTGAATAATTTACTATAGAAAAGGCAAACCCTGGCGTAATTAAAATTTGCGACGGTATAAAATTATTTTTTGAATAATTTACTATAGAAAAGGCAATCCCTGGCGTAATTAAAATTTGCGACAGTATAAAATTATTTTTTGAATAATTTACTATAGAAAAGGCAATCCCTGGCGTAATTAAAATTTGCGACAGTATACAATTATTTTTTGAATAATTTACTATAGAAAAGGCAATCCCTGGCGTAATTAAAATTTGCGACAGTATAAAATTATTTTTTGAATAATTTACTATAGAAAAGGCAATCCCTGGGATATTTAAAATTTGCGACAGTAGAAAATTATTTTTTGAATAATTTACTATAGAAAAGGCAATCCCTGGCGTAATTAAAATTTGCGACAGTAGAAAATTATTTTTTGAATAATTTACTATAGAAAAGGCAATCCCTGGCGTACTTAAAATTTGCGACAGTAAAAAATTATTTTTTGAATAATTTACTATAGAAAAGGCAATCCCTGGCGTAATTAAAATTTGCGACAGTATACAATTATTTTTTGAATAATTTACTATAGAAAAGGCAATCCCTGGCGTAATTAAAATTTGCGACAGTATAAAATTATTTTTTGAATAATTTACTATAGAAAAGGCAATCCCTGGCGTAATTAAAACTTGCGACAGTAAAAAATTATTTTTTGAATAATTTACTATAGAAAAGGCAAACCCTGGCGTAATTAAAACTTGCGACAGCAAAAAATTATTTTTTGAATAATTTACTATAGAAAAGGCAAACCCTGGCGTAATTAAAATTTGCGACAGTATAAAATTATTTTTTGAATAATTTACTATAAAAAAGGCAATCCCTGGGATATTTAAAATTTGCGACAGTAGAAAATTATTTTTTGAATAATTTACTATAGAAAAGGCAATCCCTGGCGCATTTAAAATTTGCGACAGTAGAAAATTATTTTTTGAATAATTTACTATAGAAAAGGCAATCCCTGGCGTAATTAAAATTTGCGACAGTATAAAATTATTTTTTGAATAATTTACTATAGAAAAGGCAATCCCCGGCGTAATTAAAATTTGCGACAGTGAAAATTATTTTTTGAATAATTTACTATAGAAAAGGCAATCCCTGGCGTAATTAAAATTTGCGACAGTATAAAATTATTTTTTGAATAATTTACTATAGAAAAGGCAGTCCCTGGAGCAATTAAAATTTGCGAGAGTAAAAAATTATTTTTTGAATAATTTACTAAAGAAAAGGCAATCCCTGGCGTAATTAAAATTTGCGAGAGTGAAAAATTATTTTTTGAATAATTTACTATAGAAAAGGCAATCCCTGGCGCACTTAAAATTTGCGACAGTAGAAAATTATTTTTTGAATAATTTACTATAGAAAAGGCAATCCCTGGCGTAGTTAAAATTTGCGACAGTATAAAATTATTTTTTGAATAATTTAGTATAGAAAAGGCAATCCCTGCGCAATTAAAATTTGCGACAGTAGAAAATTATTTTTTGAATAATTTACTATAGAAAAGGCAATCCCTGTCGTAATTAAAATTTGCGACAGTTGAAAATTATTTTTTTAATAATTTACTATAGAAAAGGCTATCCCTGGTGTAATTAAAATTTGCGATAGTAAAAAATTATTTTTTGAATAATTTACTATAGAAAAGGCAATCCCTGGCGTAATTAAAACTTGCGATATTAAAAAATTATTTTTTGAATAATTTACTATAGAAAAGGCAATCCCTGGCGTAATTAAAATTTGCGACAGTTGAAAATTATTTTTTGAATAATTTACTATAGAAAAGGCAATCCCTGGCGTAATTAAAATTTGCGACAGTAAAAAATTATTTTTTGAATAATTTCCTATAGAAAAGGCAATCCCTGGCGTAATTAAAATTTGCGACAGTAAAAAATTATTTTTTGAATAATTTACTATAGAAAAGGCAATCCCTGGCGCAATTAAAATTTGCGACAGTACAAAATTATTTTTTGAATAATTTACTATAGAAAAGGCAATCCCTGGAGTAATTAAAATTTGCGACAGTAAAAAATTATTTTTTGAATAATTTACTATAGAAAAGGCAATCCCTGGCGTAATTAAAATTTGCGACAGTATAAAATTATTTTTTGAATAATTTACTATAGAAAAGGCAATCCCTGGCGTAATTAAAATTTGCGACAGTATAAAATTATTTTTTGAATAATTTACTATAGAAAAGGCAATCCCTGGCGTAATTAAAACTTGCGACAGTAAAAAATTATTTTTTGAATAATTTACTATAGAAAAGGCAATCCCTGGCGTAATTAAAACTTGCGACAGTAAAAAATTATTTTTTGAATAATTTACTATAGAAAAGGCTATCCCTGGCGTAATTAAAATTTGCGACAGTAGAAAATTATTTTTTGAATAATTTACTATAGAAAAGGCAATCCCTGACGCACTTAAAATTTGCGACAGTAAAAAATTATTTTTTTGCAAAATTTACTATAGAAAAGGCAATCCCTGGCGTAATTAAAATTTGCGACAGTATAAAATTATTTTTTGAATAATTTACTATAGAAAAGGCAATCCCTGGGATATTTAAAATTTGCGACAGTAGAAAATTATTTTTTGAATAATTTACTATAGAAAAGGCAATCCCTGGCGTAATTAAAATTTGCGACAGTTGAAAATTATTTTTTGAATAATTTACTATAGAAAAGGCAATCCCTGGCGTAATTAAAATTTGCGACAGTAAAAAATTATTTTTTGAATAATTTACTATAGAAAAGGCAATCCCTGGCGTAATTAAAATTTGCGACAGTATAAAATTATTTTTTGAATAATTTACTATAGAAAAGGCAATCCCTGGCGCAATTAAAATTTGCGACAGTAAAAAATTATTTTTTGCAAAATTTACTGTAGAAAAGCAATCCCTGGCGTAATTAAAATTTGCGACAGTAAAAAATTATTTTTTGAATAATTTACTATAGAAAAGGCAATCCCTGGCGTAATTAAAACTTGCGACAGTAGAAAATTATTTTTTGAATAATTTACTATAGAAAAGGCAATCCCTGGCGTAATTAAAATTTGCGACAGTATAAAATTATTTTTTGAATAATTTACTATAGAAAAGGCAATCCCTGGCGCAATTAAAATTTGCGACAGTAAAAAATTATTTTTTGAATAATTTACTATAGAAAAGGCAATCCCTGGCGTAATTAAAATTTGCGACAGTAAAAAATTATTTTTTGAATAATTTACTATAGAAAAGGCAATCCCTGGCGTAATTAAAACTTGCGACAGTAGAAAATTATTTTTTGAATAATTTACTATAGAAAAGGCAATCCCTGGCGTAATTAAAATTTGCGACAGTAAAAAATTATTTTTTGAATAATTTACTATAGAAAAGGCAATCCCTGGGATATTTAAAATTTGCGACAGTAAAAAATTATTTTTTGAATAATTTACTATAGAAAAGGCAATCCGTGGCGTAATTAAAATTTGCGACAGTAAAAAGTTATTTTTTGAATAATTTACTATAGAAAAGGCAATCCCTGGCGTAATTAAAATTTGCGACAGTTGAAAATTATTTTTTGAATAATTTACTATAGAAAAGGCAATCCCTGGCGTAATTAAAATTTGCGACAGTATAAAATTATTTTTTGAATAATTTACTATAGAAAAGGCAATCCCTGGCGCAACTAAAATTTGCGACAGTAAAAAATTATTTTTTGAAGAATTTACTATAGAAAAGGCAATCCCTGGCGTAATTAAAATTTGCGAGAGTAAAAAATTATTTTTTGAATAATTTACTATAGAAAAGGCAATACCTGGCGCACTTAAAATTTGCGACAGTAGAAAATTATTTTTTGAATAATTTACTATAGAAAAGGCAATCCCTGGCGTAATTAAAATTTGCGACAGTATAAAATTATTTTTTGAATAATTTACTACATAAAAGGCAATCCCTGGCGTAATTAAAATTTGCGACAGTAGAATATTATTTTTTGAATAATTTACTATAGAAAAGGCAATCCCTGGCGTAATTAAAATTTGCGACAGTAAAAAATTATTTTTTGAATAATTTACTATAGAAAAGGCAATCCCTGGCGTAATTAAAATTTGCGACAGTAAAAAATTATTTTTTGAATAATTTACTATAGAAAAGGCAATCCCTGGCGTAATTAAAATTTGCGACAGTATAAAATTATTTTTTGAAAATTTACTACAGAAAAGGCAATCCCTGGCGTATTTAAAATTTGCGACAGTAAGAAATTAATTTGTATGTAATTTACTATAGAAAAGGCAATCCCTGGGATATTTAAAAATTTGCGACAGTAAAAAATTATTTTTTGAATAATTTACTATAGAAAAGGCAATCCCTGGCGCAATTAAAACTTGCGATAGTAAAAAATTATTTTTTTTATAATTTACTATAGAAAAGGCAATCCCTGGCGTAATTAAAACTTGCGATAGTAAAAAATTATTTTTTGAATAATTTACTATAGAAAAGGCAATCCCTGGCGTAATTAAAATTTGCGACAGTTGAAAATTATTTTTTGAATAATTTACTATAGAAAAGGCAATCCCTGGCGAAATTAAAATTTGCGACAGTATAAAATTATTTTTTGAATAATTTACTATAGAAAAGGCAATCCCTGGCGTAATTAAAATTTGCCACAGTTGAAAATTATTTTTTGAATAATTTACTATAGAAAAGGCAATCCCTGGCGTAATTAAAATTTGCGACAGTAGAAAATTATTTTTTTGAATAATTTACTATAGAAAAGGCAATCCCTGGCGTAATTAAAATTTGCGACAGTATAAAATTATTTTTTGAATAATTTACTATATAAAAGGCAATCCCTGGCGTAATTAAAATTTGCGACAGTAGAAAATTATTTTTTGAATAATTTACTATAGAAAAGGCAATCCCTGGCGTAATTAAAATTTGCCACAGTTGAAAATTATTTTTTTGAATAATTTACTATAGAAAAGGCAATCCCTGGCGTAATTAAAATTTGCGACAGTATAAAACTATTTTTTGAATAATTTACTATATAAAAGGCAATCCCTGGCGTAATTAAAATTTGCGACAGTTGAAAATTATTTTTTGAATAATTTACTATAGAAAAGGCAATCCCTGGCGTAATTAAAATTTGCGATAGTAAAAAATTATTTTTTGAATAATTTACTAAAGAAAAGGCAATCCCTGGCGTAATTAAAATTTGAGACAGTTGAAAATTATTTTTTGAATAATTTACTATAGAAAAGGCAATCCCTGGCGTAATTAAAATTTGCGACAGTAAAAAATTATTTTTTGAATAATTTACTATAGAAAAGGCAATCCCTGGCGTAATTAAAATTTGCGACAGTAAAAAATTATTTTTGAATAATTTACTATAGAAAAGGCAATCCCTGGCGTAATTAAAATTTGCGACAGTATAAAATTATTTTTTGAAAAATTTACTACAGAAAAGGCAATTCCTGGCGTATTTAAAATTTGCGACAGTAAGAAATTAATTTGTGAGTAATTTACTATAGAAAAGGCAATCCCTGGGATATTTAAAATTTGCGACAGTAAAAAATTATTTTTTGAATAATTTACTATAGAAAAGGCAATCCCTGGCGCAATTAAAACTTGCGATAGTAAAAAATTATTTTTTTTATAATTTACTATAGAAAAGGCAATCCCTGGCGTAATTAAAACTTGCGATAGTAAAAAATTATTTTTTGAATAATTTACTATAGAAAAGGCAATCCCTGGCGTAACTAAAATTTGCGACAGTTGAAAATTATTTTTTGAATAATTTACTATAGAAAAGGCAATCCCTGGCGAAATTAAAATTTGCGACAGTATAAAATTATTTTTTGAATAATTTACTATAGAAAAGGCAATCCCTGGCGTAATTAAAATTTGCCACAGTTGAAAATTATTTTTTGAATAATTTACTATAGAAAAGGCAATCCCTGGCGTAATTAAAATTTGCGACAGTAGAAAATTATTTTTTTTGAATAATTTACTATAGAAAAGGCAATCCCTGGCGCACTTAAAATTTGCGACAGTAAAAAATTATTTTTTTGCAAAATTTACTATAGAAAAGGCAATCCCTGGCGTAATTAAAATTTGCGACAGTATAAAATTATTTTTTGAATAATTTACTATAGAAAAGGCAATCCCTGGGATATTTAAAATTTGCGACAGTAGAAAATTATTTTTTGAATAACTTACTATAGAAAAGGCAATCCCTGGCGTAATTAAAATTTGCGACAGTTGAAAATTATTTTTTGAATAATTTACTATAGAAAAGGCAATCCCTGGCGTAATTAAAATTTGCGACAGTAAAAAATTATTTTTTGAATAATTTACTATAGAAAAGGCAATCCCTGGCGTAATTAAAATTGTCCACAGTATAAAACTATTTTTTGAATAATTTACTATAGAAAAGGCAATCCCTGGGATTTTTAAAATTTGCGACAGTAGAAAATTATTTTTTGAATAATTTACTATAGAAAAGGCAATCCCTGGCGTAATTAAAATTTGCGACAGTTGAAAATTATTTTTTGAATAATTTACTATAGAAAAGGCAATCCCTGGCGTAATTAAAATTTGCGACAGTAAAAAATTATTTTTGAATAATTTACTATAGAAAAGGCAATCCCTGGCGTAATTAAAACTTGCGATAGTAAAAAATTATTTTTTGAATAATTTACTATGGGAAAGGCAATCCCTGGCGTAATTAAAATTTGCGACAGTTGAAAATTATTTTTTGAATAATTTACTATAGAAAAAGCAATCCCTGGCGTAATTAAAATTTGCGACAGTATAAAATTATTTTTTGAATAATTTACTATAGAAAAGCAATCCCTGGCGTAATTAAAATTTGCGACAGTATAAAATTATTTTTTGAATAATTTACTATAGAAAAGGCAATCCCTGGCGCAACTAAAATTTGCGACAGTAAAAAATTATTTTTTGAATAATTTACTATAGAAAAGGCAATCCCTGGCGTAATTAAAATTTGCGAGAGTAAAAAATTATTTTTTGAATAATTTACTACAGAAAAGGCAATCCCTAGCGTATTTAAAATTTGCGACAGTAAGAAATTAATTTGTGAGTAATTTACTATAGAAAAGGCAATCCCTGGGATATTTAAAATTTGCGACAGTAAAAAATTATTTTTTGAATAATTTACTATAGAAAAGGCAATCCCTGGCGCAATTAAAACTTGCGATAGTAAAAAATTATTTTTTTTATAATTTACTATAGAAAAGGCAATCCCTGGCGTAATTAAAACTTGCGATAATAAAAAATTATTTTTTGAATAATTTACTATAGAATAGGCAATCCCTGGCGTAATTAAAATTTGCGACAGTTGAAAATTATTTTTTGAATAATTTACTATAGAAAAGGCAATCCCTGGCGAAATTAAAATTTGCGACAGTATAAAATTATTTTTTGAATAATTTACTATAGAAAAGGCAATCCCTGGCGTAATTAAAATTTGCCACAGTTGAAAATTATTTTTTGAATAATTTACTATAGAAAAGGCAATCCCTGGCGTAATTAAAATTTGCGACAGTAGAAAATTATTTTTTGAATAATTTACTATAGAAAAGGCAATCCCTGGCGTAATTAAAATTGTCCACAGTATAAAATTATTTTTTGAATAATTTACTATAGAAAAGGCAATCCCTGGGATATTTAAAATTTGCGACAGTAGAAAATTATTTTTTGAATAATTTACTATAGAAAAGGCAATCCCTGGCGTAATTAAAATTTGCGACAGTTGAAAATTATTTTTTGAATAATTTACTATAGAAAAGGCAATCCCTGGCGAAATTAAAATTTGCGACAGTAAAAAATTATTTTTTGAATAATTTACTATAGAAAAGGCAATCCCTGGCGTAATTAAAACTTGCGATAGTAAAAAATTATTTTTTGAATAATTTACTATGGAAAAGGCAATCCCTGGCGTAATTAAAATTTGCGACAGTTGAAAATTATTTTTTGAATAATTTACTATAGAAAAAGCAATCCCTGGCGTAATTAAAATTTGCGACAGTATAAAATTATTTTTTGAATAATTTACTATAGAAAAGGCAATCCCTGGCGTAATTAAAATTTGCGACAGTATAAAATTATTTTTTGAATAATTTACTATATAAAAGGCAATCCCTGGCGTAATTAAAATTTGCGACAGTAGAAAATTATTTTTTGAATAATTTACTATAGAAAAGGCAATCCCTGGCGTAATTAAAATTTGCGACAGTTGAAAATTATTTTTTGAATAATTTACTATAGAAAAGGCAATCCCTGGCGTAATTAAAATTTGCGACAGTATAAAATTATTTTTTGAATAATTTACTATAGAAAAGGCAATCCCTGGCGCAACTAAAATTTGCGACAGTAAAAAATTATTTTTTGAATAATTTACTATAGAAAAGGCAATCCCTGGCGTAATTAAAATTTGCGAGAGTAAAAAATTATTTTTTGAATAATTTACTATAGAAAAGGCAATACCTGGCGCACTTAAAATTTGCGACAGTAGAAAATTATTTTTTGAATAATTTACTATAGAAAAGGCAATCCCTGGCGTAATTAAAATTTGCGACAGTATAAAATTATTTTTTGAATAATTTACTATATAAAAGGCAATCCCTGGCGTAATTAAAATTTGCGACAGTAGAAAATTATTTTTTGAATAATTTACTATAGAAAAGGCAATCCCTGGCGTAATTAAAATTTGCGACAGTTGAAAATTATTTTTTGAATAATTTTACTATAGAAAAGGCAATCCCTGGCGTAATTAAAATTTGCGATAGTAAAAAATTATTTTTTGAATAATTTACTAAAGAAAAGGCAATCCCTGGCGTAATTAAAATTTGAGACAGTTGAAAATTATTTTTTGAATAATTTACTATAGAAAAGGCAATCCCTGGCGTAATTAAAATTTGCGACAGTAAAAAATTATTTTTTGAATAATTTACTATAGAAAAGGCAATCCCTGGCGTAATTAAAATTTGCGACAGTAAAAAATTATTTTTTGAATAATTTTACTATAGAAAAGGCAATCCCTGGCGTAATTAAAATTTGCGACAGTATAAAATTATTTTTTGAAAAATTTACTACAGAAAAGGCAATCCCTGGCGTATTTAAAATTTGCGACAGTAAGAAATTAATTTGTGAGTAATTTACTATAGAAAAGGCAATCCCTGGGATATTTAAAATTTGCGACAGTAAAAAATTATTTTTTGAATAATTTACTATAGAAAAGGCAATCCCTGGCGCAATTAAAACTTGCGATAGTAAAAAATTATTTTTTTTATAATTTACTATAGAAAAGGCAATCCCTGGCGTAATTAAAATTTGCGACAGTATAAAATTATTTTTTGAATAATTTACTATAGAAAAGGCAATCCCTGGGATATTTAAAATTTGCGACAGTAGAAAATTATTTTTTGAATAACTTACTATAGAAAAGGCAATCCCTGGCGTAATTAAAATTTGCGACAGTTGAAAATTATTTTTTGAATAATTTACTATAGAAAAGGCAATCCCTGGCGTAATTAAAATTTGCGACAGTAAAAAATTATTTTTTGAATAATTTACTATAGAAAAGGCAATCCCTGGCGTAATTAAAACTTGCGATAGTAAAAAATTATTTTTTGAATAATTTACTATAGAAAAGGCAATCCCTGGCGTAATTAAAATTTGCGACAGTTGAAAATTATTTTTTGAATAATTTACTATAGAAAAGGCAATCCCTGGCGTAATTAAAAATTTGCGACAGTAGAAAATTATTTTTTGAATAATTTACTATAGAAGAGGAAATCCCTGGCGCAATTAAAATTTGCGACAGTAGAAAATTATTTTTTGGATAATTTACTATAGAAAAGGCAATCCCTGGCGTAATTAAAATTTGCGACAGTTGAAAATTATTTTTTGAATAATTTACTATAGAAAAGGCAATCCCTGGCGTAATTAAAATTTGCGATAGTAAAAAATTATTTTTTTGAATAATTTACTATAGAAAAGGCAATCCCTGGCGTAATTAAAATTGTCCACAGTATAAAATTATTTTTTGAATAATTTACTATAGAAAAGGCAATCCCTGGGATATTTAAAATTTGCGACAGTAGAAAATTATTTTTTGAATAATTTACTATAGAAAAGGCAATCCCGTAATTAAAATTTGCGAAAGTTGAAAATTATTTTTTGAATAATTTACTATAGAAAAGGCAATCCCTGGCGTAATTAAAATTTGCGACAGTAAAAAATTATTTTTGAATAATTTACTATAGAAAAGGCAATCCCTGGCGTAATTAAAACTTGCGATAGTAAAAAATTATTTTTTGAATAATTTACTATGGAAAAGGCAATCCCTGGCGTAATTAAAATTAGCGACAGTTGAAAATTATTTTTTGAATAATTTACTATAGAAAAAGCAATCCCTGGCGTAATTAAAATTTGCGACAGTATAAAATTATTTTTTGAATAATTTACTATAGAAAAGGCAATCCCTGGCGTAATTAAAATTTGCGACAGTATAAAATTATTTTTTGAATAATTTACTATATAAAAGGCAATCCCTGGCGTAATTAAAATTTGCGACAGTAGAAAATTATTTTTTGAATAATTTACTATAGAAAAGGCAATCCCTGGC
>CAWVNZ010002090.1:0-34843 GCA_963930735.1 Dioctria linearis
TTACTATAGAAAAGGCAATCCATGGCGTAATTAAAATTTGAGAGAGTAAAAAATTATTTTTTGAATAATTTACTATAGAAAAGGCAATCCCTGGCGTAATTAAAATTTGAGACACTAAACAATTATTTTTTGCAAAATTTACTATAGAAAAGGCAACCCCTGGCGTAATTAAAATTTGAGACAGTAAAAAATGATTTTTTGGATAATTTACTATAGAAAAGGCAATCCCTGGCGTAATTAAAATTTGAGACAGTAAAAAATTAGTTTTTTGCAAAATTTACTATAAAAAAGGCAATCCCTGGCGTAATTAAAATTTGAGACAGTAAAAAATTATTTTTTGAATAATTTACTATAGAAAAGGCAATCCCTGGCGTAATTAAAATTTGAGACACTAAACAATTAATTTTTGCAAAATTTACTATAGAAAAGGCAATCCCTGGCGTAATTAAAATTTGCGACAGAAAAAATTATTTTTTGCAAAATTTACTATAGAAAAGGCAATCCCTGGCGTAATTAAAAATTGCGACAGAAAAAATTATTTTTTGCAAAATTTACTATAGAAAAGGCAATCCCTGGCGTAATTAAAATTTGCGACAGTAAAAAATTAGTTTTTGCAAAATTTACTATAGAAAAGGCAATCCCTGGCGTAATTAAAATTTGCGACAGTAAAAAATTAGTTTTTGCAAAATTTACTATAGAAAAGGCAATCCTGGCGTAATTAAAATTTGCGACAGTAAAAAATTATTTTTTGAATAATTTACTATAGCAAAGGCAATCCCTGGCGTAATTAAAATTTGCGACACTAAACAATTATTTTTTGAAAAATCTACTATAGAAAAAGGCAATCCCTGCCGTAATTAAAATTTGAGACACTAAACAATTATTTTTTGCAAAATTTACTATAGAAAAGGCAATCCCTGGCGTAATTAAAATTTGCGACAGTATAAAATGAATTTTTGAATAATTTAATATAGAAAAGGCAATCCCTGGCGTAATTAAAATTTGAGACACTAAACAATTATTTTTTGCAAAATTTACTATAGAAAAGGCAATCCCTGGCGTAATTCAAATTTGAGACAGTAAAAAATGAATTTTTGAATAATTTACTATAGAAAAGGCAATCCCTGGCGTAATTAACATTTGAGACAGTAAAAAATTAGTTTTTGCAAATTTACTATAGAAAAGGCAATCCCTGGCGTAATTAAAATTTGAGACAGTAAAAAATTAGTTTTTGAATAATTTACTATAGAAAAGGCAATCCCTGGCCTAATTAAAATTTGAGACACTAAACAATTATTTTTTGCAAAATTTACTATAGAAAAGGCAATCCCTGGCGTAATTAAAATTTGCGACAGAAAAAATTATTTTTTGCAAAATTTACTATAAAAAAGGCAATCCCTGGCGTAATTAAAATTTGCGACAGAAAAAATTATTTTTTGCAAAATATACTATAGAAAAGGCAATCCCTGGCGTCTTTAAAATTTGCGACAGTAAAAAATTAATTTTTGCAAAATTTACTATAGAAAAGGCAATCCCTGGCGTAATTAAAACTTGCGACAGTAAAAAATTATTTTTTGAATAATTTACTATAGAAAAGGCAATCCCTGGCGTAAACATAATTTGCGACATTAAAAAATTATTTTTTGAATAATTTACTATAGAAAAGGCAATCCCTCGCGTATTTAAAATTTGCAACAGTAACAAATTATTTTTTGCAAAATTTACTATAGAAAAGGCAATCCCTGGCGTATTTAAAATTTGCGACAGTATAAAATTGTTTTTTGAATAATTTACTATAGAAAAGGCAATCCCTGGCGTAATTAAAATTTGCGACAGTATAAAATTATTTTTTGAATAATTTACTATAGAAAAGGCAATCCCTGGCGTAATTAAAATTTGCGACAGTAAAAAATTAGTTTTTGCAAAATTTACTATAGAAAAGGCAATCCCTGGCATAATTAAAATTTGAGACAGTAAAAAATTATTTTTTGAATAATTTACTATAGAAATGGCAATCCCTGGCGTAATTAAAATTTGCAACAGTAAAAAATTATTTTTTGCAAAATTTACTATAGAAAAGGCAATCCCTGGCGTAATTAA
The DNA here is from genome assembly GCA_963930735.1 of Dioctria linearis. Lineage (NCBI taxonomy): Eukaryota > Metazoa > Arthropoda > Insecta > Diptera > Asilidae > Dioctria > Dioctria linearis. The sequence continues at coordinate 2,101 of CAWVNZ010002090.1, forward strand.
AATTTGAGACAGTAAAAAATTAGTTTTTGAATAATTTACTATAGAAAAGGCAATCCCTGGCCTAATTAAAATTTGAGACACTAAACAATTATTTTTTGCAAAATTTACTATAGAAAAGGCAATCCCTGGCGTAATTAAAATTTGCGACAGTAAAAATTTAGTTTTTGCAAAATTTACTATAGAAAAGGCAATCCCTGGCATAATTAAAATTTGAGACAGTAAAAAATTATTTTTTGAATAATTTACTATAGAAATGGCAATCCCTGGCGTAATTAAAATTTGCAACAGTAAAAAATTATTTTTTGCAAAATTTACTATAGAAAAGGCAATCCCTGGCGTAATTAAAATTTGAGACAGTAAACAATTATTTTTTGAATAATTTACTATAGAAAAGGCAATCCCTGGCGTAATTAAAATTTGCGACACTAAACAATTATTTTTGAATAATTTACTATAGAAAAGGCAATCCCTGGCGTAATTAAAATTTGCGACAGAAAAAAATTATTTTTTGAATAATTTACTATAGAAAAGGCAATCCCTGGCGTAATTAAAATTTGCGACAGTAAAAAATGAATTTTTGAATAATTTACTATAGAAAAGGCAATCCTGGCGTAATTATAATTTGCGACAGTAAAAAATTATTTTTTGAATAATTTACTATAGAAAAGCAATCCCTGGCGTAATTAAAATTTGCAACAGTAAAAAATTATTTTTTGAATAATTTACTATAGAAAAGGCAATCCCTGGCGTAATTATAATTTGCGACAGTAAAAAATGAATTTTTGAATAATTTACTATAGAAAGGGCAATCCCTTGCGTAATTAAAATTTGCGACAGTATAAAATTATTTTTTGAATAATTTACTATAGAAAAGGCAATCCCTGGCGTAATTAAAATTTGAGACAGTAAAAATTAATTTTTGCAAAATTTACTATAGAAAAGGCAATCCCTGGCGTAATTATAATTTGAGACACTAAACAATTATTTTTTTGCAAAATTTACTATAGAAAAGGCAATCCTTGGCGTAATTAAAATTTGAGACACTAAACAATTATTTTTGCAAAATTTACTACAGAAAAGGCAATCCCTGGCGTAATTAAAATTTGCGACACTAAACAATTATTTTTTGAATAATTTACTATAGAAAAGGCAATCCCTGACGTAATTAAAATTTGCGACAGAAAAAAATTATTTTTTGAATAATTTACTATAGAAAAGGCAATCCCTGGCGTAATTAAAATTTGCAACAGTAAAAAATTAATTTTGAATAATTTACTATAGAAAAGGCAATCCCTGGCGTAATTATAATTTGCGACAGTAAAAAATGAATTTTTGAATAATTTACTATAGAAAAGGCAATCCCTGGCGTAATTAAAATTTGCGACAGTAAAAAATGAATTTTTGAATAATTTACTATAGAAAAGGCAATCCCTGGCGTAATTAAAATTTGAGACACTAAACAATTATTTTTTGCAAAATTTACTATAGAAAAGGCATTCCCTGGCGTAATTATAATTTGAGACACTAAACAATTATTTTTTGCAAAATTTACTATAGAAAAGGCAATCCCTGGCGTAATTAAAATTTGCGACAGTACAAAATGAATTTTTGAATAATTTACTATAAAAAAGGCAATCCCTGGCGTAATAAAAATTTGCGACACTAAACAATTATTTTTTGCAAAATTTACTATACAAAAGGCAATCCCTGGCGTATTTAAAATTTGCAACAGTAAAAATTATTTTTTGCAAAATTTACTATAGAAAAGGCAATCCCTGGCGTAATTATAATTTGAGACACTAAACAATTATTTTTTGCAAAATTTACTATAGAAAAGGCAATCCCTGGCGTAATTAAAATTTGCGACAGTATAAAATTAATTTTTGAATAATTTACTATAGAAAAGGCAATTCCTGGCGTAATTAAAATTTGCGACAGTATAAAATGAATTTTTGAATAATTTACTATAGAAAAGGCAATCCATGGCGTAATTAAAATTTGAGACAGTAAAAAATTATTTTTTGAATAATTTACTATAGAAAAGGCAATCCCTGGCGTAATTAAAATTTGAGACACTAAACAATTAATTTTTGCAAAATTTACTATAGAAAAGGCAATCCCTGGCGTAATTAAAATTTGAGACAGTAAAAAATTAGTTTTTGAATAATTTACTATAGAAAAGGCAATCCCTGGCCTAATTAAAATTTGAGACACTAAACAATTATTTTTTGCAAAATTTACTATAGAAAAGGCAATCCCTGGCGTAATTAAAATTTGCGACAGAAAAAATTATTTTTTGCAAAATTTACTATAAAAAAGGCAATCCCTGGCGTAATTAAAATTTGCGACAGAAAAAATTATTTTTTGCAAAATTTACTATAGAAAAGGCAACCCCTGGCGTAATTAAAATTTGAGACAGTAAAAAATGAATTTTTGATAATTTACTATAGAAAAGGCAATCCCTGGCGTAATTAAAATTTGAGACAGTAAAAAATTATTTTTGCAAAATTTACTATAGAAAAGGCAATCCCTGGCGTAATTCAAATTTGAGACAGTAAAAAATGAATTTTTGAATAATTTACTATAGAAAAGGCAATCCCTGGCGTAATTAACATTTGAGACAGTAAAAAATTAGTTTTTGCAAAATTTACTATAGAAAAGGCAATCCCTGGCGTAATTAAAATTTGAGACAGTAAAAAATTAGTTTTTGAATAATTTACTATAGAAAAGGCAATCCCTGGCCTAATTAAAATTTGAGACACTAAACAATTATTTTTTGCAAAATTTACTATAGAAAAGGCAATCCCTGGCGTAATTAAAATTTGCGACAGAAAAATTATTTTTTGCAAAATTTACTATAAAAAAGGCAATCCCTGGCGTAATTAAAATTTGCGACAGAAAAAATTATTTTTTGCAAAATATACTATAGAAAAGGCAATCCCTGGCGTCTTTAAAATTTGCGACAGTAAAAAATTAATTTTTGCAAAATTTACTATAGAAAAGGCAATCCCTGGCGTAATTAAAACTTGCGACAGTAAAAAATTATTTTTTGAATAATTTACTATAGAAAAGGCAATCCCTGGCGTAAACATAATTTGCGACATTAAAAAATTATTTTTTGAATAATTTACTATAGAAAAGGCAATCCCTCGCGTATTTAAAATTTGCAACAGTAACAAATTATTTTTTGCAAAATTTACTATAGAAAAGGCAATCCCTGGCGTATTTAAAATTTGCGACAGTATAAAATTGTTTTTTGAATAATTTACTATAGAAAAGGCAATCCCTGGCGTAATTAAAATTTGCGACAGTATAAAATTATTTTTTGAATAATTTACTATAGAAAAGGCAATCCCTGGCGTAATTAAAATTTGCGACAGTAAAAAATTAGTTTTTGCAAAATTTACTATAGAAAAGGCAATCCCTGGCATAATTAAAATTTGAGACAGTAAAAAATTATTTTTTGAATAATTTACTATAGAAATGGCAATCCCTGGCGTAATTAAAATTTGCAACAGTAAAAAATTATTTTTTGCAAAATTTACTATAGAAAAGGCAATCCCTGGCGTAATTAAAATTTGAGACAGTAAAAAAATTAGTTTTTGAATAATTTACTATAGAAAAGGCAATCCCTGGCCTAATTAAAATTTGAGACACTAAACAATTATTTTTTGCAAAATTTACTATAGAAAAGGCAATCCCTGGCGTAATTAAAATTTGCGACAGTAAAAAATTAGTTTTTGCAAAATTTACTATAGAAAAGGCAATCCCTGGCATAATTAAAATTTGAGACAATAAAAAATTATTTTTTGAATAATTTACTATAGAAATGGCAATCCCTGGCGTAATTAAAATTTGCAACAGTAAAAAATTATTTTTGCAAAATTTACTATAGAAAAGGCAATCCCTGGCGTAATTAAAATTTGAGACAGTAAACAATTATTTTTTTGAATAATTTACTATAGAAAAGGCAATCCCTGGCGTAATTAAAATTTGCGACACTAAACAATTATTTTTGAATAATTTACTATAGAAAAGGCAATCCCTGGCGTAATTAAAATTTGCGACAGAAAAAAATTATTTTTTGAATAATTTACTATAGAAAAGGCAATCCCTGGCGTAATTAAAATTTGCGACAGTAAAAAATGAATTTTTGAATAATTTACTATAGAAAAGGCAATCCCTGGCGTAATTATAATTTGCGACAGTAAAAAATTATTTTTTGAATAATTTACTATAGAAAAGCAATCCCTGGCGTAATTAAAATTTGCAACAGTAAAAAATTATTTTTTGAATAATTTACTATAGAAAAGGCAATCCCTGGCGTAATTATAATTTGCGACAGTAAAAAATGAATTTTTGAATAATTTACTATAGAAAGGGCAATCCCTTGCGTAATTAAAATTTGCGACAGTATAAAATTATTTTTTGAATAATTTACTATAGAAAAGGCAATCCCTGGCGTAATTAAAATTTGAGACAGTAAAAATTAATTTTGCAAAATTTACTATAGAAAAGGCAATCCCTGGCGTAATTATAATTTGAGACACTAAACAATTATTTTTTTGCAAAATTTACTATAGAAAAGGCAATCCCTGGCGTAATTAAAATTTGAGACACTAAACAATTATTTTTTGCAAAATTTACTACAGAAAAGGCAATCCCTGGCGTAATTAAAATTTGCGACACTAAACAATTATTTTTTGAATAATTTACTATAGAAAAGGCAATCCCTGACGTAATTAAAATTTGCGACAGAAAAAAATTATTTTTTGAATAATTTACTATAGAAAAGGCAATCCCTGGCGTAATTAAAATTTGCAACAGTAAAAAATTAATTTTTGAATAATTTACTATAGAAAAGGCAATCCCTGGCGTAATTATAATTTGCGACAGTAAAAAATGAATTTTTGAATAATTTACTATAGAAAAGGCAATCCCTGGCGTAATTAAAATTTGCGACAGTAAAAAATGAATTTTTGAATAATTTACTATAGAAAAGGCAATCCCTGGCGTAATTAAAATTTGAGACACTAAACAATTATTTTTTGCAAAATTTACTATAGAAAAGGCATTCCCTGGCGTAATTATAATTTGAGACACTAAACAATTATTTTTTGCAAAATTTACTATAGAAAAGGCAATCCCTGGCGTAATTAAAATTTGCGACAGTACAAAATGAATTTTTGAATAATTTACTATAAAAAAGGCAATCCCTGGCGTAATAAAAATTTGCGACACTAAACAATTATTTTTTGCAAAATTTACTATACAAAAGGCAATCCCTGGCGTATTTAAAATTTGCAACAGTAAAAAATTATTTTTTGCAAAATTTACTATAGAAAAGGCAATCCCTGGCGTAATTATAATTTGAGACACTAAACAATTATTTTTTGCAAAATTTACTATAGAAAAGGCAATCCCTGGCGTAATTAAAATTTGCGACAGTATAAAATTAATTTTTGAATAATTTACTATAGAAAAGGCAATTCCTGGCGTAATTAAAATTTGCGACAGTATAAAATGAATTTTTGAATAATTTACTATAGAAAAGGCAATCCATGGCGTAATTAAAATTTGAGACAGTAAAAAATTATTTTTTGAATAATTTACTATAGAAAAGGCAATCCCTGGCGTAATTAAAATTTGAGACACTAAACAATTATTTTTTGCAAAATTTACTATAGAAAAGGCAACCCCTGGCGTAATTAAAATTTGAGACAGTAAAAAATGAATTTTTGAATAATTTACTATAGAAAAGGCAATCCCTGGCGTAATTAAAATTTGAGACAGTAAAAAATTAGTTTTTGCAAAATTTACTATAAAAAAGGCAATCCCTGGCGTAATTAAAATTTGAGACAGTAAAAAATTATTTTTTGAATAATTTACTATAGAAAAGGCAATCCCTGGCGTAATTAAAATTTGAGACACTAAACAATTAATTTTTGCAAAATTTACTATAGAAAAGGCAATCCTGGCGTAATTAAAATTTGCGACAGAAAAAATTATTTTTGCAAAATTTACTATAGAAAAGGCAATCCCTGGCGTAATTAAAAATTGCGACAGAAAAAATTATTTTTTGCAAAATTTACTATAGAAAAGGCAATCCCTGGCGTAATTAAAATTTGCGACAGTAAAAAATTAGTTTTTGCAAAATTTACTATAGAAAAGGCAATCCCTGGCGTAATTAAAATTTGCGACAGTAAAAAATTAGTTTTTGCAAAATTTACTATAGAAAAGGCAATCCCTGGCGTAATTAAAATTTGCGACAGTAAAAAATTATTTTTTGAATAATTTACTATAGCAAAGGCAATCCCTGGCGTAATTAAAATTTGCGACACTAAACAATTATTTTTTGAAAAATCTACTATAGAAAAGGCAATCCCTGCCGTAATTAAAATTTGAGACACTAAACAATTATTTTTTGAAAAATTTACTATAGGAAAGGCAATCCCTGGCGTAATTAAAATTTGCGACAGTATAAAATGAATTTTTGAATAATTTAATATAGAAAAGGCAATCCCTGGCGTAATTAAAATTTGAGACACTAAACAATTATTTTTTGCAAAATTTACTATAGAAAAGGCAATCCCTGGCGTAATTCAAATTTGAGACAGTAAAAAATGAATTTTTGAATAATTTACTATAGAAAAGGCAATCCCTGGCGTAATTAAAATTTGAGACAGTAAAAAATTAGTTTTTGCAAAATTTACTATAGAAAAGGCAATCCCTGGCGTAATTAAAATTTGAGACAGTAAAAAATTATTTTTTGAATAATTTACTATAGAAAAGGCAATCCCTGGCCTAATTAAAATTTGAGACACTAAACAATTATTTTTTGCAAAATTTACTATAGAAAAGGCAATCCCTGGCGTAATTAAAATTTGCGACAGAAAAAATTATTTTTTGCAAAATTTACTATAAAAAAGGCAATCCCTGGCGTAATTAAAATTTGCGACAGAAAAAATTATTTTTTGCAAAATATACTATAGAAAAGGCAATCCCTGGCGTAATTAAAATTTGCGACATTAAAAAATTAGTTTTTGCAAAATTTACTATAGGAAAGGCAATCCCTGGCGTAATTAAAATTTGCGACAGTAAAAAATTAGTTTTTGCAAAATTTACTATAGAAAAGGCAATCCCTGGCGTAATTAAAATTTGCGACAGTATAAAATGAATTTTTGAATAATTTACTATAGAAAAGGCAATCCCTGGCGTAATTAAAATTTGAGACAGTAAAAAATTAATTTTTGAATAATTTACTATAGAAAAGGCAATCCCTGGCGTAATTAAAATTTGAGACACTAAACAATTATTTTTTGCAAAATTTACTATAGAAAAGGCAATCCCTGGCGTAATTAAAATTTGAGACAGTAAAAAATGAATTTTTGAATAATTTACTATAGAAAAGGCAATCCCTGGCGTAATTAAAATTCGAGACAGTAAAAAATTAATTTTTGCAAAATTTACTATAGAAAAGGCAATCCCTGGCGTAATTAAAATTTGTGACAGTAAAAAATTATTTTTTGAATAATTTACTATAGAAAAGGCAATCCCTGGCGTAATTAAAATTTGAGACACTAAACAATTATTTTTTGCAAAATTTACTATAGAAAAGGCAATCCCTGGCGTAATTAAAATTTGCGACAGAAAAAATTATTTTTTGCAAAATTTACTATAGAAAAGGCAATCCCTGGCGTAATTAAAATTTGCGACAGAAAAAATTATTTTTTGCAAAATTTACTATAGAAAAGGCAATCCCTGGCGTAATTAAAATTTGCGACAGTAAAAAATTAGTTTTTGCAATATTTACTATAGAAAAGGCAATCCCTGGGGTAATTAAAATTTGCGACAGTAAAAAATTAGTTTTTGCAAAATTTACTATAGAAAAGGCAATCCCTGGCGTAATTAAAATTTGCGACAGTAAAAAATTATTTTTTGAATAATTTACTATAGAAAAGGCAATCCCTGGCGTAATTAAAATTTGCGACACTAAACAATTATTTTTTGCAAAATTTACTACAGAAAAGGCAATTCCTGGCGTCTTTAAAATTTGCGACAGTAAAAAATTAATTTTTGCAAAATTTACTATACAAAAGGCAATCCCTGGCGTAATTAAAACTTGCGACAGTAAAAAATTATTTTTTGAATAATTTACTATAGAAAAGGCAATCCCTGGCGTAATTATAATTTGCGACAGTAAAAAATTATTTTTTGAATAATTTACTATAGAAAAGGCAATCCCTGGCGTAATTAAAATTTGAGACAGTAAAAAATTATTTTTTGAATAATTTACTATAGAAAAGGCAATCCCTGGCGTAATTAAAATTTGAGACAGTAAAAAATTATTTTTTGAATAATTTACTATAGGAAAGGCAATCCCTGGCGTAGTTAAAATTTGCGACAGTAAAAAATTATTTTTTGAATAATTTACTATAGAAAAGGCAATCCCTCGCGTATTTAAAATTTGCAACAGTAAAAAATTATTTTTTGCAAAATTTACTATAGAAAAGGCAATCCCTGGCGTATTTAAAATTTGCGACAGTATAAAATTATTTTTTGAATAATTTACTATAGAAAAGGCAATCCCTGGCGTAATTAAAATTTGCGACAGTAAAAAATTATTTTTTGAATAATTTACTATAGAAAAGGCAATCCCTGGCGTATTTAATATTGGCAACAGTAAAAAATTATTTTTTCAAAATTTACTATAGAAAAGGCAATCCCTGGCGTATTTAAAATTTGCGACAATATAAAATTATTTTTTGAATAATTTACTATAGAAAAGGCAATCCCTGGCGCAATTAAAATTTGTGACAGAAAAAATTATTTTTTGAATAATTTACTATAGAAAAGGCAATCCCTGGCGTAATTAAAATTTGCGAGACTAAACAATTATTTTTTGCAATATTTACTATAGAAAAGGCAATCCCTGGGGTAATTAAAATTTGCGACAGTAAAAAATTATTTTTTGAATAATTTACTATAGAAAAGGCAATCCCTGGCGTATTTAAAATTTGCAACAGTAAAAAATTATTTTTTGCAAAATTTACTATAGAAAAGGCAATCCCTGGCGTATTTAAAATTTGCGACAGTATAAAATTATTTTTTGAATAATTTACTATTGAAAAGGCAATCTCTGGCGTAATTAAAATTTGAGACAGTAAAAAATTATTTTTTGAATAATGTACTATAGAAAAGGCAATCCCTGGCGTAATTAAAATTTGAGACAGTAAAAAATTATTTTTTGAATAATTTACTATAGAAAAGGCAATCCCTGGCGTAATTAAAATTTGAGACAGTAAAAAATGAATTTTTGAATAATTTACTATAGAAAAGGCAATCCCTGGCGCAATTAAAATTTGCGACAGAAAAAAATTATTTTTTGAATAATTTACTATAGAAACGGCAATCCCTGGCGTAATTAAAATTTGCGGCAGTATAAAATTATTTTTTGAATAATTTACTATAGAAAAGGCAATCCCTGGCGTAATTAAAATTTGCGAAAGTAAAAAATTATTTTTTGCAAAATTTACTATAGAAAAGGCAATCCCTGGCGTAATTAAAATTTGCGACAGTATAAAATTATTTTTTGAATAATTTACTATAGAAAAGGCAATCCCTGGCGTAATTAAAATTTGCGACAGTAAAAAATTATTTTTTGAATAATTTACTATAGAAAAGGCTATCCCTGGCGTATTTAAAATTTGCAACAGTAAAAAATTATTTTTTGCAAAATTTACTATAGAAAAGGCAATCCCTGGCGTATTTAAAATTTTCGACAGTAAAAAATTAATTTTTGCAAAATTTACTATAGAAAAGGCAATCCCTGGCGTAATTAAAACTTGCGACAGTAAAAAATTATTTTTTGAATAATTTACTATAGAAAAGGCAATCCCTGGCGTAATTATAATTTGCGACAGTAAAAAATTATTTTTTGAATAATTTACTATAGAAAAGGCAATCCCTAGCGTAATTAAAATTTGCGACAGTAAAAAATTATTTTTTGCAAAATTTACTATAGAAAAGGCAATCCCTGGCGTAATTAAAATTTGCGACAGTATAAAATTATTTTTTGAATAATTTACTATTGAAAAGGCAATCCCTGGCGTAATTAAAAATTGAGACAGTAAAAAATTATTTTTTGAATAATTTACTATAGAAAAGGCAATCCCTGGCGTAATTAAAATTTGAGACAGTAAAAAATTATTTTTTGAATAATTTACTATAGAAAAGGCAATCCCTGGCGTAATTAAAATTTGAGACAGTAAAAAATGAATTTTTGATTAATTTACTATAGAAAAGGCAATCCCTGGCGTAATTAAAATTTGCGACAGAAAAAAATTATTTTTTGAATAATTTACTATAGAAAAGGCAATCCCTGGCGTAATTAAAATTTGCGACAGTATAAAATTATTTTTTGAATAATTTACTATAGAAAAGGCAATCCCTGGCGTAATTAAAATTTGCGACAGTAAAAAATTATTTTTTGCAAAATTTACTATAGAAAAGGCAATCCCTGGCGTAATTAAAATTTGCGACAGTATAAAATTATTTTTTGAATAATTTACTATAGAAAAGGCAATCCCTGGCGTAATTAAAATTTGCGACAGTAAAAAATTATTTTTTGCAAAATTTACTATAGAAAAGGCAATCCCTGGCGTATTTAAAATTTTCGACAGTAAAAAATTAATTTTTGCAAAATTTACTATAGAAAAGGCAATCCCTGGCGTAATTAAAATTTGCGACAGTATAAAATTATTTTTTGAATAATTTACTATAGAAAGGGCAATCCCTGGCGAAATTAAAATTTGCGACAGAAAAAAATTAATTTTTGAATAATTTACTATAGAAAAGGCAATCCCTGGCGTATTTAAAATTTGCGACAGTAAAAAATTATTTTTTGAATAATTTACTATAGAAAAGGCAATCCCTGGCGTAATTAAAATTTGAGACAGTAAGAAATGAATTTTTGAATAATTTACTATAGAAAAGGCAATCCCTGGCGTAATTAAAATTTGAGACAGTAAAAAATGAATTTTTGAATATTTTACTATAGAAAAGGCAATCCCTGGCGTAATTAAAATTTGCGACAGTATAAAATTATTTTTTGAATAATTTACTATAGAAAAGGCAATCCCTGGCGTAATTTAAATTTGCGACAGAAAAAAATTAATTTTTGAATAATTTACTATAGAAAAGGCAATCCCTGGCGTAGTTAAAATTTGCGACAGTAAAAAATTATTTTTTGCAAAATTTACTATAGAAAAGGCAATTCCTGGCGTAATTAAGATTTGCGACAGTAAAAAATTATTTTGTGAATAATTTACTATAGAAAAGGCAATCCCTGGCGTAATTAAAATTTGAGACAGTAAAAATGAATTTTTGAATAATTTACTATAGAAAAGGCAATGCCTGGCGTAATTAAAATTTGCGACACTAAACAATTATTTTTTGCAAAATTTACTATAGAAAAGGCAATCCCTGGCGTAATTAAAATTTGAGACAGTAAAAAATGAATTTTTGAATAATTTACTGTAGAAAAGGCAATCCCTGGCGTAATTAAAATTTGAGACAGTAAAAAATGAATTTTTGAATAATTTACTATAGAAAAGGCAATCCCTGGCGTAATTAAAATTTGCGACAGAAAAAAAGTATTTTTTGAATAATTTACTATAGAAAAGACAATCCCTGGCGTAATTAAAATTTGCGACACTAAACAATTATTTTTTGAATAATTTACTATAGAAAAGGCAATCCCTGGCGTAATTAAAATTTGCGACAGTAAAAAATGAATTTTTGAATAATTTACTATAGAAAAGGCAATCCCTGTCGTAATTAAAATTTGCGACAGTAAAAAATTATTTTTTGCAAAATTTACTATAGAAAAGGCAATTCCTGGCGTAATTAAAATTTGTGACAGAAAAAATTATTTTTTGAATAATTTACTATAGAAAAGGCAATCCCTGGCGTAATTAAAATTTGCGACACTAAACAATTATTTTTTGCAAAATTAGGCAATCCCTGGCGTAATTAAAATTTGCGACAATAAAAAATTATTTTTTGAATAATTTACTATAGAAAAGGCAATCCCTGGCGTAATTAATATTTGCGACAGTAAAAAATTATTTTTAGCAAAATTTACTATAGAAAAGGCAATCCCTGGCGTAATTAAAATTTGCGACACTAAACAATTATTTTTTGAATAATTTACTATAGAAAAGGCAATACCTGGCGTAATTAAAATTTGCGACAGTAAAAAATGAATTTTTGAATAATTTACTATAGAAAAGGCAATCCCTGGCGTAATTAAAATTTGAGACAGTAAAAAATGAATTTTTGAATAATTTACTATAGAAAAGGCAATCCCTGGCGTAATTAAAATTTGTGACAGAAAAAATTATTTTTTGAATAATTTACTATAGAAAAGGCAATCCCTGGCGTAATTAAAATTTGCGACAGTATAAAATTATTTTATGCAACATTTACTATAGAAAAGGCAATCCCTGGCGTAATTAAAATTTGCGACAGTAAAAAATTAGTTTTTGCAAAATTTACTATAGAAAAGGCAATCCCTGGCGTAATTAAAATTTGCGACAGTAAAAAATTATTTTTTGAGTAATTTACTATAGAAAGGGCAATCCCTGGCGTAATTAAAATTTGCGACACTAAACAATTATTTTTTGCAAAATTTACTATAGAAAAGGCAATCCCTGGCGTAGTTAAAATTTGAGACACTAAACAATTATTTTTTGCAAAATTTACTATAGAAGAGGCAATTCCTGGCGTGATTAAAATTGCGACAGAAAAAAATATTTTTTTGAATAATTTACTATAGAGAAGGCAATCCCTGGCGTAATTAAAATTTGAGACAGTAAAAAATGAATTTTTGAATAATTTACTATAGAAAAGGCAATCCCTGGCGTAATTAAAATTTGCGACAGTAAAAAATTATTTTTTGCAAAATTTACTATATAAAAGGCAATGCCTGGGTTAATTAAAATTTGTGACAGAAAAAATTATTTTTTGAATAATTTACTATAGAAAAGGCAATCCCTGGCGTAATTAAAATTTGCGACACTAAACAATTATTTTTTGCAAAATTTACTATAGAAAAGGCAATCCCTGGCGTAATTAAAATTTGCGACAGTAAAAAATTATTTTTTGAATAATTTACTATAGAAAAGGCAATCCCTGGCGTAATTAAAATTTGCGACAGTAAAAAATTATTTTTTGCAAAATTTACTATAGAAAAGGCAATCCCTGGCGTAATTAAAATTTGCGACAGTATAAAATTATTTTTTGAATAATTTACTATAGAAAAGGCAATCCCTGGCGTAATTAAAATTTGCGACAGAAAAAAATTATTTTTTGAATAATTTACTATACAAAAGGCAATCCCTGGCGTATTTAAAATTTGCAACAGTAACAAATTATTTTTTGAATAATTTACTATAGAAAAGGCAATCCCTGGCGTAATTATAATTTGCAACAGTAAAAAATTATTTTTTGAATTATTTACTATAGAAAAGGCAATCCCTGGCGTAATTAAAATTTGCGACAGAAAAAAATTAATTTTTGAATAATTTACTACAGAAAAGGCAATCCCTGGCGTAATTAAAATTTGCGAAAGTAAAAAATTATTTTTTGCAAAATTTACTATAGAAAAGGCAATCCCTGGCGTAATTAAAATTTGTGACAGTAAAAAATGAATTTTTGAATAATTTACTATAGAAAAGGCAATCTCCGGCGTAATTAAAATTTGTGACAGAAAAAATTATTTTTTGAATAATTTACTGTAGAAAAGGCAATCCCTGGCGTAATTAAAATTTGCGACACTAAACAATTATTTTTTGCAACATTTACTATACAAAAGGCAATCCCTGGCGTAATTAAAATTTGCGACAGTAAAAAATTAGTTTTTGCAAAATTTACTATAGAAAAGGCAATCCCTGGCGTAATTAAAATTTGCGACAGTAAAAAATTATTTTTTGAATAATTTACTATAGAAAAGGCAATCCCTGGCGTAATTAAAATTTGCGACAGAAAAAAAATTATTTTTTGAATAATTTACTATAGAAAAGGCAATCCCTGGCGTAATTAAAATTTGCGACACTAAACAATTATTTTTTGAATAATTTACTATAGAAAAGGCAATCCCTGGCGTAATTAAAATTTGCGACAGTAAAAAATGAATTTTTGAATAATTTACTATAGAAAAGGCAATCCCTGGCGTAATTAAAATTTGCGACAGTAAAAAATTATTTTTTGCAAAATTTACTATAGAAAAGGCAATCCCTGGCGTAATTAAAATTTGCGACAGTATAAAATTATTTTTTGAATAATTTACTATAGAAAAGGCAATCCCTGGCGTAATTAAAATTTGCGACAGAAAAAAATTATTTTTTGAATAATTTACTATAGAAAAGGCAATCCCTGGCGTAATTAAAATTTGCGACACTAAACTATTAGTTTTTGAATAATTTACTATAGAAAAGGCAATCCCTGGCGTACTTAAAATTTGCGACAGTAAAAAATGAATTTTTGAATAATTTACTATAGAAAAGGCAATCCCTGGCGTAATTAAAATTTGCGACAGTAAAAAATTATTTTTTGAATAATTTACTATAGAAAAGGCAATCCCTGGCGTAATTAAAATTTGCGACAATAAAAAATTATTTTTGGCAAAATTTACTATAGAAAAGGCAATCCCTGGCGTATTTAAAATTTGCGACAGTATAAAATTAATTTTTGAATAATTTACTATAGAAAAGGCAATCCCTGGCGTAATTAAAATTTGAGACAGTAAAAAATGAATTTTTGAATAATTTACTATAGAAAAGGCAATCCCTGGCGTAATTAAAATTTGCGACAGAAAAAAATTAATTTTTGAATAATTTACTATAGAAAAGGCAATCCCTGGCGTAATTAAAATTTGAGACAGTAAAAAATGAATTTTTGAATAATTTACTATAGAAAAGGCAATCCCTGGCGTAATTAAAATTTGAGACAGTAAAAAATGAATTTTTGAATAATTTACTATAGAAAAGGCAATCCCTGGCATAATTAAAATTTGTGACAGAAAAAATTATTTTTCGATTAATTTACTATAGAAAAGGCAATCCCTGGCGTAATTAAAATTTGCGACACTAAACAATTATTATTTGCAACATTTACTATAGAAAAGGCAATCCCTGGCGTAATTAAAATTTGCGACAGTAAAAAATGAATTTTTGAATAATTTACTATAGAAAAGGCAATCCGTGGCGTAATTAAAATTTGCGACAGTAAAAAATTATTTTTTGCAAAATTTACTATAGAAAAGGCAATCCCTGGCGTAATTAAAATTTGCGACAGTATAAAATTATTTTTTGACTAATCTACTATAGAAAAGGCAATCCCTGGCGTAATTGAAATTTGCGACAGAAAAAAATTATTTTTTGAATAATTTACTATACAAAAGGCAATCCCTGGCGTATTTAAAATTTGCAACAGTAAACAATTATTTTTTGAATAATTTACTATAGAAAAGGCAATCCCTTGCGTAATTATAATTTGCAACAGTAAAAAATTATTTTTTGAATAATTTACTATAGAAAAGGCAATCCCTGGCGTGATTAAAATTTGCGACAGTAAAAAATGAATTTTTGAATAATTTACTATAGAAAAGGCAATCCCTGGCGTAATTAAAATTTGAGACAGTAAAAAATGAATTTTTGAATAATTTACTATAGAAAAGGCAATCCCTGGCGTAATTAAAATTTGAGACAGTAAAAAATGAATTTTTGAATAATTTACTATAGAAAAGGCAATCCCTGGCGTAATTAAAATTTGAGACAGTAAAAAATTATTTTTTGAATAATTTACTATAGAAAAGGCAATCCCTGGCGTAATTAAAATTTGCGACAGAAAAAAATTAATTTTTGAATAATTTACTATAGAAAAGGCAATCCCTGGCGTAATTAAAATTTGCGACAGTAAAAAATTATTTTTTGCAAAATTTACTATAGAAAAGGCAATCCCTGGTGTAATTAAAATTTGTGACAGAAAAAAATATTTTTTGAATAATTTACTATAGAAAAGGCAATCCCTGGCGTAATTAAAATTTGAGACAGTAAAAAATGAATTTTTGAATAATTTACTATAGAAAAGGCAATCCCTGGCGTAATTAAAATTTGAGACAGTAAAAAATTATTTTTTGAATAATTTACTATAGAAAAGGCAATCCCTGGCGTAATTAAAATTTGCGACAGAAAAAAATTATTTTTTGAATAATTTACTATAGAAAAGGCAATCCCTGGCGTAATTAAAATTTCCGACACTAAACAATTATTTTTTGAATAATTTACTATAGAAAAGGCAATCCCTGGCGTAATTAAAATTTGCAACAGAAAAAAATTATTTTTTGAATAATTTACTATAGAAAAGGCAATCCCTGGCGTAATTAAAATTTGCGACACTAAACAATTATTTTTTGAATAATTTACTATAGAATAGGCAATCCCTGGCGTAATTAAAATTTCCGAAACTAAACAATTATTTTTTGAATAATTTACTATAGAAAAGGCAATCCCTGGCGTAATTAAAATTTGCGACAGAAAAAATTATTTTTTGAATAATTTACTATAGAAAAGGCAATCCCTGGCGTAATTAAAATTTGCGACACTAAACAATTATTTTTTGAATAATTTACTATAGAAAAGGCAATCCCTGGCGTAATTAAAATTTGCGACAGTAAAAAATTATTTTTTGAATAATTTACTATTGAAAAGGCAATCCCTGGCGTAATTAAAATTTGCGACAGTAAAAAATTTTTTTTTGTAAAATTTACTGTAGAAAAGGCAATCCCTGGCGTAATTAAAATTTGTGACAGAAAAAATTATTTTTTGAATAATTTACTATAGAAAAGGCAATCCCTGGCGTAATTAAAATTTGCGACATAGACAATTATTTTTTGCAAAATTTACTATAGAAAAGGCAATCCCTGGCGTAATTAAAATTTGCGACAGTAAAAAATTATTTCTTGAATAATTTACTATACAAAAGGCAATCCCTGGCGTATTTAAAATTTGCAACAGTAAAAAATTATTTTTTGCAACATTAACTATAGAAACGGCAATCCCTGGCGTAATTAAAATTTGCGACAGTAAAAAATGAATTTTTGAATAATTTACTATAGAAAAGGCAATCCCTGGCGTAATTAAAATTTGAGACAGTAAAAAATGAATTTTTGAATAATTTACTATAGAAAAGGCAATCCCTGGCGTAATTAAAATTTGAGACAGTAAAAAATGAATTTTTGAATAATTTACTATAGAAAAGGCAATCCCTGGCGTAGTTAAAATTTGAGACACTAAACAATTATTTTTTGCAAAATTTACTATAGAAAAGGCAATCCCTGGCGTAATTAAAATTTGAGACAGTAAAAAATTAATTTTTGCAAAATTTACTATAGAAAAGGCAATCCCTGCCGTAATTAAAATTTGCAACAGTAAAAAATTATTTTTTGAATAATTTACTATAGAAAAGGCAATCCTTGGCGTAATTAAAATTTGCGACAGTATAAAATTATTTTTTGAATAATTTACTATGGAAAAGGCAATCCCTGGCGTAATTAAAATTTGCGACACTAAACAATTATTTTTTGCAAAATTTACTATAGAAAAGGCAATCCCTGGCGTAATTAAAATTTGCGACAATAAAAAATTATTTTTTGAATAATTTACTATAGAAAAGGCAATCTCTGGCGTAATTAAAATTTGAGACAGTAAAAAATGAATTTTTGAATAATTTACTATAGAAAAGGCAATCCCTGGCGTAATTAAAATTTGAGACACTAAACAATTATTTTTTGCAAAATTTACTATAGAAAAGCCAATCCCTGGCGTAATTAAAATTTGAGACAGTAAAAAATGAATTTTTGAATAATTTACTATAGAAAAGGCAATCCCTGTCGTAATTAAAATTTGCGACACTAAACAATTATTTTTTGCAAAATTTACTATAGAAAAGGCAATCCCTGGCGTAATTAAAATTTGAGACAGTAAAAAATGAATTTTTGAATAATTTACTATAGAAAAGGCAATCCCTGGCGTAATTAAAATTTGAGACAGTAAAAAATGCATTTTTGAATAATTTACTATAGAAAAGGCAATCCCTGGCGTAATTAAAATTTGCGACAGAAAAAAACTATTTTTTGAATAATTTACTATAGAAAAGGCAATCCCTGGCGTAATTAAAATTTGCGACACTAAACAATTATTTTTTGAATAATTTACTATAGAAAAGGCAATCCCTGGCGTAATTAAAATTTGCGACAGTAAAAAATGAATTTTTGAATAATTTACTATAGAAAAGGCAATCCCTGGCGTAATTAAAATTTGCGACAGTAAAAAATTATTTTTTGCAAAATTTACTATAGAAAAGGCAATCCCTGGCGTAATTAAAATTTGAGACAGTAAAAAATGAATTTTTGAATAATTTACTATAGAAAAGGCAATCCCTGGCGTAATTAAAATTTGAGACAGTAAAAAATGAATTTTTGAATAATTTACTATAGAAAAGGCAATCCCTGGCGTAATTAAAATTTGCGACAGTAAAAAATGAATTTTTGAATAATTTACTATAGAAAAGGCAATCCCTGGCGTAATTAAAATTTGCGACACTAAACAATTATTTTTTGCAAAATTTACTATAGAAAAGGCAATCCCTGGCGAAATTAAAATTTGCGACAGTAAAAAATTATTTTTTGAATAATTTACTATAGAAAAGGCAACTCCTGGCGTAATTAAAATTTGAGACAGTAAAAAATGAATTTTTGAATAATTTACTATAGAAAAGGCAATCCCTGGCGTAATTAAAATTTGAGACAGTAAAAAATTATTTTTTGAATAATTTACTATATAAAAGGCAATCCCTGGCGTAATTAAAATTTGCGACAGAAAAAAATTAATTTTTGAATAATTTACTATAGAAAAGGCAATCCCTGGCGTAATTAAAATTTGCGACAGTAAAAAATTATTTTTAGCAAAATTTACCATAGAAAAGGCAATCCCTGGCGTAATTAAAATTTGTGACAGAAAAAAATATTTTTTAAATAATTTACTATAGAAAAGGCAATCCCTGGCGTAATTAAAATTTGAGACAGTAAAAAATGAATTTTTGAATAATTTACTATAGAAAAGGCAATCCCTGGCGTAACTAAAATTTGAGACAGTAAAAAATGAATTTTTGAATAATTTACTATAGAAAAGGCAATCCCTGGCGTAATTAAAATTTGTGACAGAAAAAATTATTTTTTGAATAATTTACTATAGAAAAGGCAATCCCTGGCGTAATTAAAATTTGCGACAGAAAAAAATTATTTTTTGAATAATTTACTATAGAAAAGGCAATCCCTGGCGTAATTAAAATTTGCCAGACTAAACAATTATTTTTTGAATAATTTACTATAGAAAAGGCAATCCCTGGCGTAATTAAAATTTGCGACAGTAAAAAATGAATTTTTGAATAATTTACTATAGAAAAGGCAATCCCTGGCGTAATTAAAATTTGCGACAGTAAAAAATTATTTTTTGCAAAATTTACTATAGAAAAGGCAATCCCTGGCGTAATTAAAATTTGAGACAGTAAAAAATGAATTTTTGAATAATTTACTATAGAAAAGGCAATCCCTGGCGTAATTAAAATTTGCGACAGAAAAAAATTAATTTTTGAATAATTTACTATAGAAAAGGCAATCCCTGGCGTAATTAAAATTTGCGACACTAAAAAATGAATTTTTGAATAATTTACTATAGAAAAGGCAATCCCTGGCGTAATTAAAATTTGCGACAGTAAAAAATTATTTTTTGAATAATTTACTATAGAAAAGGCAATCCCTGGCGTAATTAAAATTTGAGACAGTAAAAAATGAATTTTTGAATAATTTACTATAGAAAAGGCAATCCCTGGCGTAATTAAAATTTGAGACAGTAAAAAATTATTTTTTGAATAATTTACTATAGAAAAGGCAATCCCTGGCGTAATTAAAATTTGCGACAGAAAAAAATTAATTTTTGAATAATTTACTATAGAAAAGGCAATCCCTGGCGTAATTAGAATTTGCGACAGTAAAAAATTATTTTTTGCAAAATTTACTATAGAAAAGGCAATCCCTGGCGTAATTAAAATTTGTGACAGAAAAAAATATTTTTTGAATAATTTACTATAGAAAAGGCAATCCCTGGTGTAATTAAAATTTGAGACAGTAAAAAATGAATTTTTGAATAATTTACTATAGAAAAGGCAATCCCTGGCGTAATTAAAATTTGCGACAGTAAACAATGAATTTTTGAATAATTTACTATAGAAAAGGCAATCCCTGGCGTAATTAAAATTTGCGACAGTAAAAAATTATTTTTTGAATAATTTACTATAGAAAAGGCAATCCCTGGCGTAATTAAAATTTGCGACAGTAAAAAATTATTTTTGGCAAAATTTACTATAGGAAAGGCAATCCCTGGCGTAATTAAAATTTGCGACAGTATAAAATTATTTTTTGAATAATTTACTATAGAAAAGGCAATCCCTTCCGTAATTAAAATTTGAGACAGTAAAAAATGAATTTTTGAATAATTTACTATAGAAAAGGCAATCCCTGGCGTAATTAAAATTTGAGACAGTAAAAAATTATTTTTTGAATAATTTACTATAGAAAAGCAATCCCTGGCGTAATTAAAATTTGCGACAGCAAAAATTTATTTTTTGCAAAATTTACTATAGAAAAGGCAATCCTTGGCGTAATTAAAATTTGCGACAGTAAAAAATGAATTTTTGAATAATTTACTATAGAAAAGGCAATCCCTGGCGTAATTAAAATTTGAGACAGTAAAAAATGAATTTTTGAATAATTTACTATAGAAAAGGCAATCCCTGGCGTAATTAAAATTTGAGACAGTAAAAAATGAATTTTTGAATAATTTACTATAGAAAAGGCAATCCCTGGCGTAATTAAAATTTGAGACACTAAACAATTATTTTTTGCAAAATTTACTATAGAAAAGGCAATCCCTGGCGTAATTAAAATTTGAGACAGTAAAAAATTAATTTTTGCAAAATTTACTATAGAAAAGGCAATCCCTGGCGTAATTAAAATTTGCAACAGTAAAAAATTATTTTTTGAATAATTTACTATAGAAAAGGCAATCCCTGGCGTAATTAAAATTTGCGACAGTATAAAATTATTTTTTGAATAATTTACTATAGAAAAGGCAATCCCTGGCGTAATTAAACTTTGCGACACTAAACAATTATTTTTTGCAAAATTTACTATAGAAAAGGCAATCCCTGGCGTAATTAAAATTTGCGACAGTAAAAAATTATTTTTTGAATAATTTACTATAGAAAAGGCAACCCCTGGCGTAATTAAAATTTGAGACAGTAAAAAGTTATTTTTTGAATAATTTACTATATAAAAGGCAATCCCTGGCCTAATTAAAATTTGCGACAGAAAAAAATTAATTTTTGAATAATTTACTATAGAAAAGGCAATCCCTGGCGTAATTAAAATTTGCGACAGTAAAAAATTATTTTTAGCAAAATTTACCATAGAAAAGGCAATCCCTGGCGTAATTAAAATTTGTGACAGAAAAAAATATTTTTTAAATAATTTACTATAGAAAAGGCAATCCCTGGCGTAATTAAAATTTGAGACAGTAAAAAATGAATTTTTGAATAATTTACTATAGAAAAGGCAATCCCTGGCGTAATTAAAATTTGAGACAGTAAAAAACTATTTTTTGAATAATTTACTATAGAAAAGGCAATCCCTGGCGTAATTAAAATTTGTGACAGAAAAAAATTATTTTTTGAATAATTTACTATAGAAAAGGCAATCCCTGGCGTAATTAAAATTTGCCAGACTAAACAATTATTTTTTGAATAATTTACTATAGAAAAGGCAATCCCTGGCGTAATTAAAATTTGCGACAGTAAAAAATGAATTTTTGAATAATTTACTATAGAAAAGGCAATCCCTGGCGTAATTAAAATTTGCGACAGTAAAAAATTAATTTTTGAATAATTTACTATAGAAAAGGCAATCCCTGGCGTAGTTAAAATTTGCGACAGTAAAAAATGAATTTTTGAATAATTTACTATAGAAAAGGCAATCCCTGGCGTAATTAAAATTTGCGACAGTAAAAAATTATTTTTTGAATAATTTACTATAGAAAAGGCAATCCCTGGCGTAATTAAAATTTGCGACAGTAAAAAATTATTTTTGGCAAAATTTACTATAGAAAAGGCAATCCCTGGCGTAATTAAAATTTGCGACAGTATAAAATTATTTTTTGAATAATTTACTATAGAAAAGGCAATCCCTGGCGTAATTAAAATTTGAGACAGTAAAAAATTAATTTTTGAATAATTTACTATAGAAAAGGCAATCCCTGGCGTAATTAAAATTTGAGACAGTAAAAAATGAATTTTTGAATAATTTACTATAGAAAAGGCAATCCCTGGCGTAATTAAAATTTGAGACAGTAAAAAATTATTTTTTGAATAATTTACTATAGAAAAGGCAATCCCTGGCGTAATTAAAATTTGCGACAGAAAAAAATTAATTTTTGAATAATTTACTATAGAAAAGGCAATCCCTGGCGTAATTAAAATTTGCGACAGTAAAAAATTATTTTTTGCAAAATTTACTATAGAAAAGGCAATCCCTGGCGTAATTAAAATTTGTGTCAGAAAAAAATATTTTTTGAATAATTTACTATAGAAAAGGCAATCCCTGGCGTAATTAAAATTTGAGACAGTAAAAAATGAATTTTTGAATAATTTACTATAGAAAAGGCAATCCCTGGCGTATTTAAAATTTGAGACAGTAAAAAATGAATTTTTGAATAATTTACTATAGAAAAGGCAATCCCTGGCGTAATTAAAATTTGTGACAGAAAAAATTATTTTTTGAATAATTTACTATAGAAAAGGCAATCCCTGGCGTAATTAAAATTTGCGACAGAAAAAAATTATTTTTTGAATAATTTACTATAGAAAAGGCAATCCCTGGCGTAATTAAAATTTGCCAGACTAAACAATTATTTTTTGAATAATTTACTATAGAAAAGGCAATCCCTGGCGTAATTAAAATTTGCGACAGTAAAAAATGAATTTTTGAATAATTTACTATAGAAAAGGCAATCCCTGGCGTAATTAAAATTTGCGACAGTAAAAAATTATTTTTTGCAAAATTTACTATAGAAAAGGCAATCCCTGGCGTAATTAAAATTTGAGACAGTAAAAAATGAATTTTTGAATAATTTACTATAGAAAAGGCAATCCCTGGCGTAATTAAAATTTGCGACAGAAAAAAATTAATTTTTGAATAATTTACTATAGAAAAGGCAATCCCTGGCGTAATTAAAATTTGCGACAGAAAAAAATTAATTTTTGAATAATTTACTATAGAAAAGGCAATCCCTGGCGTAATTAAAATTTGCGACAGTAAAAAATTATTTTTTGCAAAATTTACTATAGAAAAGGCAATCCCTGGCGTAATTAAAATTTGTGTCAGAAAAAAAATATTTTTTGAATAATTTACTATAGAAAAGGCAATCCCTGGCGTAATTAAAATTTGAGACAGTAAAAAATGAATTTTTGAATAATTTACTATAGAAAAGGCAATCCCTGGCGTATTTAAAATTTGAGACAGTAAAAAATGAATTTTTGAATAATTTACTATAGAAAAGGCAATCCCTGGCGTAATTAAAATTTGCGACAGTAAAAAATTATTTTTTGAATAATTTACTATAGAAAAGGCAATCCCTGGCGTAATTAAAATTTGCGACAGTAAAAAATTATTTTTGGCAAAATTTACTATAGAAAAGGCAATCCCTGGCGTAATTAAAATTTGCGACAGTATAAAATTATTTTTTGAATAATTTACTATAGAAAAGGCAATCCCTGGCGTAATTAAAATTTAAGACAGTAAAAAATTAATTTTTGAATAATTTACTATAGAAAAGGCAATACCTGGCGTAATTAAAATTTGAGACAGTAAAAAATGAATTTTTGAATAATTTACTATAGAAAAGGCAATCCCTGGCGTAATTAAAATTTGAGACAGTAAAAAATTATTTTTTGAATAATTTACTATAGAAAAGGCAATCCCTGGCGTAATTAAAATTTGCGACAGAAAAAAATTAATTTTTGAATAATTTACTATAGAAAAGGCAATCCCTGGCGTAATTAAAATTTGCGACAGTAAAAAATTATTTTTTGCAAAATTTACTATAGAAAAGGCAATCCCTGGCGTAATTAAAATTTGTGACAGAAAAAAATATTTTTTGAATAATTTACTATAGA
This sequence comes from Dioctria linearis, assembly GCA_963930735.1. NCBI lineage: Eukaryota > Metazoa > Arthropoda > Insecta > Diptera > Asilidae > Dioctria > Dioctria linearis. The sequence continues at coordinate 26,449 of CAWVNZ010002090.1, forward strand.
AAAGGCAATCCCTGGCGTAATTAAAATTTGAGACAGTAAAAAATGAATTTTTGAATAATTTACTATAGAAAAGGCAATCCCTGGCGTAATTAAAATTTGAGACAGTAAAAAATGAATTTTTGAATAATTTACTATAGAAAAGGCAATCCCTGCGTAACTAAAATTTGAGACACTAAACAATTATTTTTTGCAAAATTTACTATAGAAAAGGCAATCCCTGTCGTAATTAAAATTTGCGACACTAAACAATTATTTTTTGCAAAATTTACTATAGAAAAGGCAATCCCTGGCGTAATTAAAATTTGAGACAGTAAAAAATGAATTTTTGAATAATTTACTTTAGAAAAGGCAACCCCTGGCGTAATTAAAATTTGAGACAGTAAAAAATGAATTTTTGAATAATTTACTATAGAAAAGGCAATCCCTGGCGTAATTAAAATTTGCGACAGTAAAAAATTATTTTTAGCAAAATTTACCATAGAAAAGGCAATCCCTGGCGTAATTAAAATTTGTGACAGAAAAAAATATTTTTTAAATAATTTACTATAGAAAAGGCAATCCCTGGCGTAATTAAAATTTGAGACAGTAAAAAATGAATTTTTGAATAATTTACTATAGAAAAGGCAATTCCTGGCGTAATTAAAATTTGTGACAGAAAAAATTATTTTTTGAATAATTTACTATAGAAAAGGCAATCCCTGGCGTAATTAAAATTTGTGACACTAAACAATTATTTTTTGCAACATTTACTATAGAAAAGGCAATCCCTGGCGTAATTAAAATTTGCGACAGTAAAAAATTAGTTTTTGCAAAATTTACTATAGAAAAGGCAATCCCTGGCGTAATTAAAATTTGCGACAGTAAAAAATTATTTTTTGAATAATCTACTATAGAAAAGGCAATCCCTGGCGTAATTAAAATTTGCGACAGAAAAAAATTATTTTTTGAATAATTTACTATAGAAAAGGCAATCCCTGGCGTAATTAAAATTTGCGACACTAAACAATTATTTTTTGAATAATTTACTATAGAAAAGGCAATCCCTGGCGTAATTAAAATTTGCGACAGTAAAAAATGAATTTTTGAATAATTTACTATAGAAAAGGCAATCCCTGGCGTAATTAAAATTTGCGACAATAAAAAATTATTTTTTGCAAAATTTACTATAGAAAAGGCAATCCCTGGCGTAATTAAAATTTGCGACAGTATAAAATTATTTTTTGAATAATTTACTATAGAAAAGGCAATCCCTGGCGTAATTAAAATTTGCGACAGAAAAAAATTATTTTTTGAATAATTTACTATACAAAAGGCAATGCCTGGCGTATTTAAAATTTGCAACAGTAAAAAATTATTTTTTGAATAATTTACTATAGAAAAGGCAATCCCTGGCGTAATTATAACTTGCAACAGTAAAAAATTATTTTTTGAATAATTTACTATAGAAAAGGCAATCCCTGGCGTAATTAAAATTTGCGACAGAAAAAAATTAATTTTTGAATAATTTACTATAGAAAAGGCAATCCCTGGCGTAATTAAAATTTGCGACACTAAACAATTAGTTTTTGAATAATTTACTATAGAAAAGGCAATCCCTGGCGTAATTAAAATTTGCGACAGTAAAAAATGAATTTTTGAATAATTTACTATAGAAAAGGCAATCCCTGGCCTAATTAAAATTTGCGACAGTAAAAAATTATTTTTTGAATAATTTACTGTAGAAAAGGCAATCCCTGGCGTAATTAAAATTTGCGACAATAAAAAAATATTTTTGGCAAAATTTACTATATAAAAGGCAATCCCTGGCGTATTTAAAATTTGCGACAGTATAAAATTAATTTTTGAATAATTTACTATAGAAAAGGCACTCCCTGGCGTAATTAAAATTTGAGACAGTAAAAAATGAATTTTTGAATAATTTACTATAGAAAAGGCAATCCCTGGCGTAATTAAAATTTGAGACAGTAAAAAATGAATTTTTGAATAATTTACTATAGAAAATGCAATCCTTGGCGTAATTAAAATTTGCGACAGTAAAAAATTATTTTTTGAATAATTTACTATAGAAAAGGCAATCCCTGGCGTAATTAAAATTTGCGACAGTAAAAAATTATTTTTTGCAAAATTTACTATAGAAAAGGCAATCCCTGGCGTAATTAAAATTTGCGACAGTAAAAAATGCATTTTTGAATAATTTACTATAGAAAAGGCAGTCCCTGGCGTAATTAAAATTTGAGACAGTAAAAAATGAATTTTTGAATAATTTACTATAGAAAAGGCAATCCCTGGCGTAATTAAAATTTGAGACAGTAAAAAATGAATTTTTGAATAATTTACTATAGAAAAGGCAATCCCTGGCGTAGTTAAAATTTGAGACACTATACAATTATTTTTTGCAAAATTTACTACAGAAAAGGCAATCCCTGGCGTAATTAAAATTTGAGACAGTAAAAAATTAATTTTTGAATAATTTACTATAGAAAAGGCTATCCCTGGCGTAATTAAAATTTGAGACAGTAAAAAATGAATTTTTGAATAATTTACTTTAGAAAAGGCAATCCCTGGCGTAATTAAAATTTGAGACACTAAACAATTATTTTTTGCAAAATTTACTATAGAAAAGGCAATCCCTGGCGTAATTAAAATTTGAGACAGTAAAAAATGAATTTTTGAATAATTTACTATAGAAAAGGCAATCCCTGGCGTAATTAAAATTTGAGACAGTAAAAAATTATTTTTTGAATAATTTACTATAGAAAAGGCAATCCCTGGCGTAATTAAAATTTGCGACAGAAAAAAATTAATTTTTGAATAATTTACTATAGAAAAGGCAATCCCTGGCGTAATTAAAATTTGCGACAGTAAAAAATGAATTTTTGAATAATTTACTATAGAAAAGGCAATCCCTGGCGTAATTAAAATTTGCGACAGTAAAAAATTATTTTTTGAATAATTTACTATAGAAAAGGCAATCCCTGGCGTAATTAAAATTTGAGACAGTAAAAAATGAATTTTTGAATAATTTACTATAGAAAAGGCAATCCCTGGCGTAATTAAAATTTGAGACAGTAAAAAATTATTTTTTGAATAATTTACTATAGAAAAGGCAATCCCTGGCGTAATTAAAATTTGCGACAGAAAAAAATTAATTTTTGAATAATTTACTATAGAAAAGGCAATCCCTGGCGTAATTAGAATTTGCGACAGTAAAAAATTATTTTTTGCAAAATTTACTATAGAAAAGGCAATCCCTGGCGTAATTAAAATTTGTGACAGAAAAAAATATTTTTTGAATAATTTACTATAGAAAAGGCAATCCCTGGTGTAATTAAAATTTGAGACAGTAAAAAATGAATTTTTGAATAATTTACTATAGAAAAGACAATCCCTGGCGTAATTAAAATTTGCGACAGTAAAAAATGAATTTTTGAATAATTTACTATAGAAAAGGCAATCCCTGGCGTAATTAAAATTTGCGACAGTAAAAATTATTTTTTGAATAATTTACTATAGAAAAGGCAATCCCTGGCGTAATTAAAATTTGCGACAGTAAAAAATTATTTTTGGCAAAATTTACTATAGAAAAGGCAATCCCTGGCGTAATTAAAATTTGCGACAGTATAAAATTATTTTTTGAATAATTTACTATAGAAAAGGCAATCCCTGGCGTAATTAAAATTTGAGACAGTAAAAAATGAATTTTTGAATAATTTACTATAGAAAAGGCAATCTCTGGCGTAATTAAAATTTGAGACAGTAAAAAATGAATTTTTGAATAATTTACTATAGAAAAGGCAATCCCTGGCGTAATTAAAATTTGCGACAGTAAAAAATGAATTTTTGAATAATTTACTATAGAAAAGGCAATCCCTGGCGTAATTAAAATTTGCGACAGTAAAAAATGAATTTTTGAATAATTTACTATAGAAAAGGCAATCCCTGGCGTAATTAAAATTTGAGACAGTAAAAAATGAATTTTTGAATAATTTACTATAGAAAAGGCAATCCCTGGCGTAATTAAAATTTGAGACACTAAACAATTATTTTTTGCAAAATTTACTATAGAAAAGGCAATCCCTGGCGTAATTAAAATTTGAGACAGTAAAAAATTAATTTTTGCAAAATTTACTATAGAAAAGGCAATCCCTGGCGTAATTAAAATTTGCAACAGTAAAAAATTATTTTTTGAATAATTTACTATAGAAAAGGCAATCCCTGGCGTAATTAAAATTTGCGACAGTATAAAATTATTTTTTGAATAATTTACTATAGAAAAGGCAATCCCTGGCGTAATTAAAATTTGCGACACTAAACAATTATTTTTTGCAAAATTTACTATAGAAAAGGCAATCCCTGGCGTAATTAAAATTTGCGACAGTAAAAAATTATTTTTTGAATAATTTACTATAGAAAAGGCAACCCCTGGCGTAATTAAAATTTGAGACAGTAAAAAATGAATTTTTGAATAATTTACTATAGAAAAGGCAATCCCTGGCGTAATTAAAATTTGAGACAGTAAAAAGTTATTTTTTGAATAATTTACTATATAAAAGGCAATCCCTGGCCTAATTAAAATTTGCGACAGAAAAAAATTAATTTTTGAATAATTTACTATAGAAAAGGCAATCCCTGGCGTAATTAAAATTTGCGACAGTAAAAAATTATTTTTAGCAAAATTTACCATAGAAAAGGCAATCCCTGGCGTAATTAAAATTTGTGACAGAAAAAAATATTTTTTAAATAATTTACTATAGAAAAGGCAATCCCTGGCGTAATTAAAATTTGAGACAGTAAAAAATGAATTTTTGAATAATTTACTATAGAATAGGCAATCCCTGGCGTAATTAAAATTTGAGAGAGTAAAAAATTATTTTTTGAATAATTTACTATAGAAAAGGCAATCCCTGGCGTAATTAAAATTTGCGACAGAAAAAAATTATTTTTTGAATAATTTACTATAGAAAAGGCAATCCCTGGCGTAATTAAAATATGCCAGACTAAACAATTATTTTTTGAATAATTTACTATAGAAAAGGCAATCCCTGGCGTAATTAAAATTTGCGACAGTAAAAAATGAATTTTTGAATAATTTACTATAGAAAAGGCAATCCTTGGCGTAATTAAAATTTGCGACAGTAAAAAATTAATTTTTGAAGAATTTACTATAGAAAAGGCAATCCCTGGCGTAATTAAAATTTGCGACAGTAAAAAATGAATTTTTGAATAATTTACTATAGAAAAGGCAATCCCTGGCGTAATTAAAATTTGCGACAGTAAAAAATTATTTTTTGAATAATTTACTATAGAAAAGGCAATCCCTGGCGTAATTAAAATTTGCGACAGTAAAAAATTATTTTTGGCAAAATTTACTATAGAAAAGGCAATCCCTGGCGTAATTAAAATTTGCGACAGTATAAAATTATTTTTTGAATAATTTACTATAGAAAAGGCAATCCCTGGCGTAATTAAAATTTAAGACAGTAAAAAATTAATTTTTGAATAATTTACTATAGAAAAGGCAATACCTGGCGTAATTAAAATTTGAGACAGTAAAAAATGAATTTTTGAATAATTTACTATAGAAAAGGCAATCCCTGGCGTAATTAAAATTTGAGACAGTAAAAAATTATTTTTTGAATAATTTACTATAGAAAAGGCAATCCCTGGCGTAATTAAAATTTGCGACAGAAAAAAATTAATTTTTGAATAATTTACTATAGAAAAGGCAATCCCTGGCGTAATTAAAATTTGCGACAGTAAAAAATTATTTTTTGCAAAATTTACTATAGAAAAGGCAATCCCTGGCGTAATTAAAATTTGTGACAGAAAAAAATATTTTTTGAATAATTTACTATAGAAAAGGCAATCCCTGGCGTAATTAAAATTTGAGACAGTAAAAAATGAATTTTTGAATAATTTACTATAGAAAAGGCAATCCCTGGCGTAATTAAAATTTGAGACAGTAAAAAATGAATTTTTGAATAATTTACTATAGAAAAGGCAATCCCTGGCGTAATTAAAATTTGAGACACTAAACAATTATTTTTTGCAAAATTTACTATAGAAAAGGCAATCCCTGTCGTAATTAAAATTTGCGACACTAAACAATTATTTTTTGCAAAATTTACTATAGAAAAGGCAATCCCTGGCGTAATTAAAATTTGAGACAGTAAAAAATGAATTTTTGAATAATTTACTTTAGAAAAGGCAACCCCTGGCGTAATTAAAATTTGAGACAGTAAAAAATGAATTTTTGAATAATTTACTATAGAAAAGGCAATCCCTGGCGTAATTAAAATTTGCGACAGTAAAAAATTATTTTTAGCAAAATTTACCATAGAAAAGGCAATCCCTGGCGTAATTAAAATTTGTGACAGAAAAAAATATTTTTTAAATAATTTACTATAGAAAAGGCAATCCCTGGCGTAATTAAAATTTGAGACAGTAAAAAATGAATTTTTGAATAATTTACTATAGAAAAGGCAATTCCTGGCGTAATTAAAATTTGTGACAGAAAAAATTATTTTTTGAATAATTTACTATAGAAAAGGCAATCCCTGGCGTAATTAAAATTTGTGACACTAAACAATTATTTTTTGCAACATTTACTATAGAAAAGGCAATCCCTGGCGTAATTAAAATTTGCGACAGTAAAAAATTAGTTTTTGCAAAATTTACTATAGAAAAGGCAATCCCTGGCGTAATTAAAATTTGCGACAGTAAAAAATTATTTTTTGAATAATTTACTATAGAAAAGGCAATCCCTGGCGTAATTAAAATTTGCGACAGAAAAAAATTATTTTTTGAATAATTTACTATAGAAAAGGCAATCCCTGGCGTAATTAAAATTTGCGACACTAAACAATTATTTTTTGAATAATTTACTATAGAAAAGGCAATCCCTGGCGTAATTAAAATTTGCGACAGTAAAAAATGAATTTTTGAATAATTTACTATAGAAAAGGCAATCCCTGGCGTAATTAAAATTTGCGACAATAAAAAATTATTTTTTGCAAAATTTACTATAGAAAAGGCAATCCCTGGCGTAATTAAAATTTGCGACAGTATAAAATTATTTTTTGAATAATTTACTATAGAAAAGGCAATCCCTGGCGTAATTAAAATTTGCGACAGAAAAAATTATTTTTTGAATAATTTACTATACAAAAGGCAATGCCTGGCGTATTTAAAATTTGCAACAGTAAAAAATTATTTTTTGAATAATTTACTATAGAAAAGGTAATCCCTGGCGTAATTATAACTTGCAACAGTAAAAAATTATTTTTTGAATAATTTACTATAGAAAAGGCAATCCCTGGCGTAATTAAAATTTGCGACAGAAAAAAATTAATTTTTGAATAATTTACTATAGAAAAGGCAATCCCTGGCGTAATTAAAATTTGCGACACTAAACAATTAGTTTTTGAATAATTTACTATAGAAAAGGCAATCCCTGGCGTAATTAAAATTTGCGACAGTAAAAAATGAATTTTTGAATAATTTACTATAGAAAAGGCAATCCCTGGCCTAATTAAAATTTGCGACAGTAAAAAATTATTTTTTGAATAATTTACTGTAGAAAAGGCAATCCCTGGCGTAATTAAAATTTGCGACAATAAAAAAATATTTTTGGCAAAATTTACTATATAAAAGGCAATCCCTGGCGTATTTAAAATTTGCGACAGTATAAAATTAATTTTTGAATAATTTACTATAGAAAAGGCACTCCCTGGCGTAATTAAAATTTGAGACAGTAAAAAATGAATTTTTGAATAATTTACTATAGAAAAGGCAATCCCTGGCGTAATTAAAATTTGAGACAGTAAAAAATGAATTTTTGAATAATTTACTATAGAAAAGGCAATCCTTGGCGTAATTAAAATTTGCGACAGTAAAAAATTATTTTTTGAATAATTTACTATAGAAAAGGCAATCCCTGGCGTAATTAAAATTTGCGACAGTAAAAAATTATTTTTTGCAAAATTTACTATAGAAAAGGCAATCCCTGGCGTAATTAAAATTTGCGACAGTAAAAAATGCATTTTTGAATAATTTACTATAGAAAAGGCAGTCCCTGGCGTAATTAAAATTTGAGACAGTAAAAAATGAATTTTTGAATAATTTACTATAGAAAAGGCAATCCCTGGCGTAATTAAAATTTGAGACAGTAAAAAATGAATTTTTGAATAATTTACTATAGAAAAGGCAATCCCTGGCGTAGTTAAAATTTGAGACACTAAACAATTATTTTTTGCAAAATTTACTACAGAAAAGGCAATCCCTGGCGTAATTAAAATTTGAGACAGTAAAAAATTAATTTTTGAATAATTTACTATAGAAAAGGCTATCCCTGGCGTAATTAAAATTTGAGACAGTAAAAAATGAATTTTTGAAT